>JAMFTG010000285.1:175000-202815 GCA_023974075.1 Chaenocephalus aceratus
GAAGTCAAGGAGGAAAAAAGGAAAAGTCGTGCAGCAGAGAGAAAATGGAGGAAAACAAAACCCACGATCTGCTGTGAAATCTCCAGACGCTTTAACTGCCTTTAACAGAACCATCCGACGAGCAAGGGAAGATTCTGCTTCCAACATGATCAGAGTCCTCCTCCATCGATCAGCTGCCGACAGCCATAAAGTCTGTTACCAACTGCCGACAGCCATAAAGTCTGTTACCAACTGCCGACAGCCATAAAGTCCGTTAACAACTGCCGACAGCCATAAAGTCTGTTACCAACTGCCGACAGCCATAAAGTCCATTACCAACTACCTGACAGCCATAAAGTCTGTTACCAACTGCCTGACAGCCATAAAGTCCATTACCAACTGTTACCAACTGCCGACAGCCATAAAGTCCATTACCAACTGCCGACAGCCATAAAGTCCGTTAACAACTGCCGACAGCCATAAAGTCTGTTACCAACTGCCCGACATCCATAAAGTCCGTTACCAACTGCCGACAGCCATAAAGTCCGTTAACAACTGCCGACAGCCATAAAGTCTGTTACCAACTGCCGACAGCCATAAAGTCCGTTAACAACTGCCGACAGCCATAAAGTCCGTTACCAACTGCCTGACAGCCATAAAGTCCGTTACCAACTGCCCGACATCCATAAAGTCCGTTACCAACTACCCGACAGCCATAAAGTCCATTACCAACTGCCTGACAGCCATAAAGTCCGTTACCAACTGCCTGACAGCCATAAAGTCCGTTACCAACTGCCTGACAGCCATAAAGTCTGTTACCAACTGCCTGACAGCCATAAAGTCCATTACCAACTGCCTGACAGCCATAAAGTCTGTTACCAACTACCCGACAGCCATAAAGTCTGTTACCAACTGCCTGACAGCCATAAAGTCCATTACCAACTGCCTGACAGCCATAAAGTCTGTTACCAACTACCCGACAGCCATAAAGTCTGTTACCAACTGCCTGACAGCCATAAAGTCCATTACCAACTGCCCGACAGCCATAACGTCTGTTACCAACTGCCTGACAGCCATAAAGTCCGTTACCAACTGCCTGACAGCCATAAAGTCCATTACCAACTACCTGACAGCCATAAAGTCTGTTACCAACTGCCCGACAGCCATAAAGTCCGTTACCAACTGCCCGACAGCCATAAAGTCCATTACCAACTGCCCGACAGCCATAAAGTCCGTTACCAACTGCCCGACAGCCATAAAGTCCGTTACCAACTGCCCGACAGCCATAAAGTCTGTTACCAACTGCCCGACAGCCATAAAGTCCGTTACCAACTGCCGACAGCCATAAAGTCCGTTACCAACTGCCGACAGCCATAAAGTCCGTTAACAACTGCCGACAGCCATAAAGTCTGTTAACAACTGCCGACAGCCATAAAGTCTGTTACCAACTGCCGACAGCCATAAAGTCCGTTACCAACTGCCGACAGCCATAAAGTCCGTTACCAACTGCCCGACAGCCATAAAGTCCGTTAACAACTGCCGACAGCCATAAAGTCCGTTACCAACTGCCCGACAGCCATAAAGTCTGTTACCAACTGCCGACAGCCATAAAGTCCGTTACCAACTGCCTGACAGCCATAAAGTCTGTTACCAACTGCCGACAGCCATAAAGTCCGTTACCAACTGCCTGACAGCCATAAAGTCCGTTACCAACTGCCCGACAGCCATAAAGTCCATTACCAACTGCCCGACAGCCATAAAGCCTCTCTCTCTCTCTCTCTCTCTCTCCACCCTCTCTCTCTTTACCCTCTCTCTCTCTCTCTCTTTACCCTCTCTCTCTTCACCCTCTCTCTCTCTCTTCACCCTCTCTCTCTCTCTTCACCCTCTCTCTCTCTCTCTCTCTCTCTTTATTCTCTCTCTCTCTCTTCACCCTCTCTCTCTTCACCCTCTCTCTCTTTACCCTCTCTCTCTCTCTCTCTACCCTGTGTGTGTGTGTGCGCGTGTGTGCGTGCGTGCGTGCGTGTGCGTGTGTGCGTGCGTGTGTGTGTGTGTGCGTGTGTGTGCAGGAGAAGACGTCGTGTGTGTGGAAGCTGCGTCTCTTCCTGTTCAACGTGTGCTGCTTCCTGTCCGCTGCGTATTTCTTCCGACGCCACAACCAGCACTGCGAGGCCGGAGGTGAGTCAGTCCAACGTGTGAGCTGAGGCATGTGGGTTTCAACAGCTCTAGTCTGTTTCCACGAGTAATAGACTTTACAACAAGTTAGTCTATAGGCTGTTTTTTTCATTAATAAACCCCCCCCCTCTCCCTCTCCCCCCCTCTCCTCTCCTCCCTCCCCCCCTCTCCTCCCTCTCCCCCATCTCCCTCCTCAGTTTACACGCTGTTCTCCCTCTTCGAGTACCTGGTGGTTTTCTCCAACATGGCCTTCCACATGACGGCCTTCTGGGACTTCGGGAGCAAAGAGGTGATCGTAGCCGCGCCCCCTGAGGACAAGAGGTACTGACTCACCTGAGGGGGAGGAGCCACTCACCTGGGAGAGACTCATCTGAGGGGGAGGAGCCACTCACCTGGGAGAGACTCACCTGAGGGGAGGAGCCTCACATGAGAGAGACTCACCTGAGGGGGAGGAGCCGTATATGAGGGGGAGGAGCCACTCACCTGGGAGAGACTCTTCTGAGGGGGAGGAGCCACTCACCTGAGAGAGACTCATCTGAGGGGGAGGAGCCACTCACCTGAGAGAGACTCACCTGAGGGGGAGGAGCCGTATATGAGGGGGAGGAGCCACTCACCTGGGAGAGACTCTTCTGAGGGGGAGGAGCCACTCACCTGAGAGAGACTCATCTGAGGGGGAGGAGCCACTCACCTGAGAGAGACTCACCTGAGGGGGAGGAGCCACTCACCTGAGGGGGAGGAGCCACTCACCTGAGAGAGACTCAACTGAGGGGGAGGAGACTTATCAGAGAGAGAGTCACCTGAGGGACTCTGTTGGACATAGTGTTTATTATTACAGAGAATATAAAAACATTAATATTTAATGTTCGTATTATCGACCGGTTGAAGCTGCTTTCATCACGCTGACTGTCAGATTCAAGCTATAGTCACGTTTATTTAAAAAATAAGACAATTTCATGATTTCACAAATATTTTTATTTTGTGCTTCAGCCTCCCCATGTGTTTTGGGGGGGCCCGGTATGGGGCCGGGGGGGGGAGGGGGTGGTATGAGGCCGGGGGGGGGAGGGGGTGGTATGGGTTAATATGGACCGAAAAAATATATTTCATTCCGTTATTTGTGATTTTATATAAAGCCACCTGCTTTCATGTTTATATGTTCATGAAATAAACGAGTTAATCAAAGATAAATACTTATTAAATCCAATCAATCGTTTTTAAATCCGATCTGAAGACTTTTGATTTTTTTAGGGGTTAAAAAACCTCAATAAAACTGACTGAATATAAATACTCTTTTTAAAAAAAAATAAAAAGTCATTTCAAATACTGTAATTCGACAATCTGTGTTTCATTTGTATTTTATGTTATGCTATCAACGGCTAACGTTAGCTCGCTCAGGTTAGCATCTTCAGGAACAATGTGGTGCTAACATTTAACACAACTTGAGAGATATTACATTGTGTTTAACAAACACTGAAATAGACAATACAAATATTTCTTGTGTATAAATATATATATAAATATAAATACATGTCTTTATTTTAAATAAAATGTATTTACACATGCTGTCATCGGATAATCTGTGTTTCATTATTAATATATACTCTTCCAAAGCAACAGCTGCTAAAGGCTAACAGCTAGCTGCTAACAGTTAATGGCTAACAGCTAGCGGCTAACAGCTAGCGGCTAACAGTTAATGGCTAACAGCTAGCGGCTAACAGTTAATGGCTAACAGCTAGCGGCTAACAGCTAGCTCTCCTGCAGATCATTAATTGTGCTTTAAACTCATGAGATATTATATATTCTATAAATGAATTTTACAAATTGTGTAAACTCTGAAAATGTTTTCTAATAAAGTTGAATCCGTAATAATATTTATTAATTTGTTTATAATATTAGTTTTATGAATCTAATCCTGGAGAGTAGTTAAAGCTTCATGTTCTGCTCTACGAGTAAATCTAATGCAGAATATATCATTTTATAGGAGAATAGTAAACGTCCCCTTGACCTCACTTTGTTGACTTGGTGTTTGTATTTGTTTACTCTCTGACGCAGATGCAGGTTTGTTTATGATTTGAATATGCAAACGACTCCCAAATATATCTATCCCTAAAAACAACCACCAGCTCTCTGATGCCCCTGGTCGACTGACTTAATGACTGAAAGGCCTGGATGGTGCTAAACTTTTAGACATAGATGAGAGCAAAACGGAGGTCATCGTGTTTGGACCACACGGTGAAGGCTGAGCTGAGGCCCCACGCAGCCTGCGTGACCTGCGTGGGGAGCGGCGGGCCTGGTTCCCTGCAACCCTCTCCAAAACCCACGGTCACTAATCTTGGCGTAAAAATCGGCAGTGCTTTCAAATGAAATGAACTCTGTGGTTGAGTCCAGTGGTTATCACCTGGGCCCAGGAGCTCAAACTTTTCACTGAAATCATACACCATTCTTTCCTTCACGGCAAATCAATCTCACTTTTCATTTTTTGGTCACGTTTGTGGGGCCTATTTAGCTTTCAACCAAATGTTGATGACATAAATGTTTATGCTCATAAACTTATCACAACAAAGATTGTCAATCACAAATGTAATTTAGATTAAGGAAAAAATATCTTCAACGGAAAAAAAGTCCGTCATCTGTCCTCACCTTTCAGAGGTCATTGCGGACGATAGATGTCTGCAATGTGGGCTCTTTGTCTTCCTTGTAGTATTTTTCATATCCAGGGCCCAGGAGTTCAACACTTTTAATCCCTATCTGATCAGATTTATCTTTTGGCGAGTTCAAGACCAAACACAGGATTAGGATCACTTTGATATCCGATCAGATCAGGAAATCCATCCAAGCTTTAATCTGGATCAAATCTTCAAAACGGGTAGTTCAAACCGACCACACAGGGTTGGGATCAGTTTGATCCCAAAAAACTGGATTATCCTGATCCCACCAGAGGGGTGGGTTTCCAGTGGATTACCAGAGCCACATGTACTGTACCATTTATTTTAAAATATGTTTCAATTTAAATAAGATGGCAAAGTTTGTGAACTGAAATAATACACAATTTAATACAATCACAAATGTAATTTAAATTAAAGAAAAAATATCGTCAATATAAAAAAAGTCCGTCATCTGTCCTCACCTTTCAAAGGTAATTGCGGACAATAGAAGTCTCTGCAATGTGGTCTCTTTGTCTTCCCTGTAGTATTCTTCATGTCCACCAGATGGCGCTCGGTAGGATTAAAGCACTGATATTCAGTAGTCTTCTTGAAAACTCGTAATCTGGATCAGGCTGATCCTATCCTGAATTGCTTTGAACTCCAGGGACAACAGCTGTGCGACTTCTCTGATCCTGGATCACAAAACATGGGATTTCAAAATCTGATCGGATCTGATTGAGATTAAAAGTGTTGAACTCTTGGGCCCAGAGGCTCCTGTCCAAACTCAAACCGGTCTTATCCTTTTTAGACTTTGAGACTTTGAGAGTGTAACTCATGCCTTTGTTTCGACTCGTTTAGATTATTGTTATGCCGGCCTAAACCAGACCTCGCTGGCACGCCTGAAGCTGGCACGCCCGCAGCGGGCACGCCCGCAGCCTGAAGCTGGTACACAACGCACGTATGAGCATATCACACCTATTCTGGCTTCCTCTTTAAAGTAGAGACACTACATACTGACATACACCTGAACATCAGCAGGAGAGAACTCTTTAAAGTAGAGACACTACATACTGATATACACCAGAACATCAGCAGGAGAGGACTCTTTAAAGTAGAGACACTACATACTGATATACACCTGCACATCAGCAGGCGAGGACTCTTTAAAGTAGAGACACTACATACTGATATACACCAGAACATCAGCAGGAGAGGACTCTTTAAAGTAGAGACACTACATACTGATATACACCTGAACATCAGCAGGAGAGGACTCTTTAAAGTAGAGACACTACATACTGATATACACCTGAACATCAGCAGGAGAGGACTCTTTAAAGAAGAGACACTACATACTGATATACACCTGAACATCAGCAGGAGAGGACTCTTTAAAGTAGAGACACTACATACTGATATACACCTGAACATCAGCAGGAGAGGACTCTTTAAAGTAGAGACACTACATACTGATATACACATGAACATCAACAGGAGAGGACTCTTTAAAGTAGAGACACTACATACTGATATACACCTGAACATCAGCAGGAGAGGACTCTTTAAAGTAGAGACACTATATACTGATATACACCTGAACATCAGCAGGAGAGGACTCTTTAAAGTAGAGACACTACATACTGATATACACCTGAACATCAACAGGAGAGGACTCTTTAAAGTAGAGACACTACATACTGATATACACCTGAACATCAGCAGGAGAGGACTCTTTAATGTAGAGACACTACATACTGATATACACCTGAACATCAGCAGGACAGGACTCTTTAAAGTAGAGACACTACATACTGATATACACCTGAACATCAGCAGGAGAGGACTCTTTAAAGTAGAGACACTACATACTGATATACACCAGAACATCAGCAGGAGAGAACTCTTTAAAGTAGAGACACTACATACTGATATACACCAGAACATCAGCAGGAGAGGACTCTTTAAAGTAGAGACACTACATACTGATATACACCTGCACATCAGCAGGCGAGGACTCTTTAAAGTAGAGACACTACATACTGATATACACCAGAACATCAGCAGGAGAGGACTCTTTAAAGTAGAGACACTACATACTGATATACACCTGAACATCAGCAGGAGAGGACTCTTTAAAGTAGAGACACTACATACTGATATACACCTGAACATCAGCAGGAGAGGACTCTTTAAAGAAGAGACACTACATACTGATATACACCTGAACATCAGCAGGAGAGGACTCTTTAAAGTAGAGACACTACATACTGATATACACCTGAACATCAGCAGGAGAGGACTCTTTAAAGTAGAGACACTACATACTGATATACACATGAACATCAACAGGAGAGGACTCTTTAAAGTAGAGACACTACATACTGATATACACCTGAACATCAGCAGGAGAGGACTCTTTAAAGTAGAGACACTATATACTGATATACACCTGAACATCAGCAGGAGAGGACTCTTTAAAGTAGAGACACTACATACTGATATACACCTGAACATCAACAGGAGAGGACTCTTTAAAGTAGAGACACTACATACTGATATACACCTGAACATCAGCAGGAGAGGACTCTTTAATGTAGAGACACTACATACTGATATACACCTGAACATCAGCAGGACAGGACTCTTTAAAGTAGAGACACTACATACTGATATACACCTGAACATCAGCAGGAGAGGACTCTTTAAAGTAGAGACACTACATACTGATATACACCAGAACATCAGCAGGAGAGGACTCTTTAAAGTAGAGACACTACATACTGATATACACCTGAACACCAACAGGAGAGGACTCTTTAAAGTAGAGACACTACATACTGATATACACCTGAACATCAGCAGGAGAGGACTCTTTAAAGTAGAGACACTACATACTGATATACACCTGAACATCAGCAGGAGAGGACTCTTTAAAGTAGAGACACTACATACTGATATACACCTGAACATCAGCAGGAGAGGACTCTTTAAAGTAGAGACACTACATACTGATATACACCAGAACATCAGCAGGAGAGGACTCTTTAAAGTAGAGACACTACATACTGATATACACCTGAACACCAACAGGAGAGGACTCTTTAAAGTAGAGACACTACATACTGATATACACCTGAACATCAGCAGGAGAGGACTCTTTAAAGTAGAGACACTACATACTGATATACACCTGAACATCAGCAGGAGAGACTCTTTAAAGTAGAGACACTACATACTGATATACACCAGAACATCAGCAGGAGAGGACTCTTTAAAGTAGAGACACCACATACTGATATACACCTGAAATCAGCAAGAGAGAGACTCTTTAAAGTAGAGACACACATACTGATATACACCTGAACATCAGCAGGAGAGGACTCTTTAAAGTAGAGACACTACATACTGATATACACCGAACATCAGCAGGAGGACTCTTTAAAGTAGAGACACTACATACTGATATACACCTGAGCATCAGCAGGAGAGGACTCTTTAAAGTAGAGACACCACATACTGATATACACCTGAATCAGCAGGAGAGGACTCTTTAAAGTAGAGACACACATACTGACATACACCTGAACATCAGCAGGAGAGACTCTTTAAAGTAGAGACACTACATACTGATATACACCAGAACATCAGCAGGAGAGGACTCTTTAAAGTAGAGACACCACATACTGATATACACCTGAACATCAGCAGGAGAGAACTCTTTAAAGTAGAGACACCACATACTGATATACACCTGAACATCAGCAGGAGAGGACTCTTTAAAGTAGAGACACTACATACTGATATACACCAGAACATCAGCAGGAGAGGACTCTTTAAAGTAGAGACACTACATACTGATATACACCTGAGCATCAGCAGGAGAGGACTCTTTAAAGTAGAGACACCACATACTGATATACACCTGAACATCAGCAGGAGAGGACTCTTTAAAGTAGAGACACTACATACTGACATACACCTGAACATCAGCAGGAGAGAACTCTTTAAAGTAGAGACACCACATACTGATATACACCTGAGCATCAGCAGGAGAGGACTCTTTAAAGTAGAGACACCACATACTGATATACACCTGAACATCAGCAGGAGAGGACTCTTTAAAGTAGAGACACTACATACTGACATAACACCTGAACATCAGCAGGAGAGAACTCTTTAAAGTAGAGACACCACATACTGATATACACCTGAACATCAGCAGGAGAGAACTCTTTAAAGACACTAGTACTGATTATACACCTGAACATCAGCAGGAGAGGACTCTTTAAAGTAGAGACACTACATACTGACATACACCTGAACTCAGCAGGAGAGAACTCTTTAAAGTAGAGACACTACATACTGATATACACCCGAACATCAGCAGGAGAGGACTCTTTAAAGTAGAGACACTACATACTGATATACACCTGCCCACATCAGCAGGCGAGGACTCTTTAAAGTAGAGACACTACCTACTGATATACACCAGAACATCAGCAGGAGAGGACTCGTTAAAGTAGAGACACTACATACTGATATACACCTGAACATCAGCAGGAGAGGACTCTTTAAAGTAGAACACTACATACTGATATACACCTGAACATCAGCAGGAGAGGACTCTTTAAAGAAGAGACACTACATACTGATATACACCTGAACATCAGCAGGAGAGGACTCTTTAAAGTAGAGACACTACATACTGATATACACCTGAACATCAGCAGGAGAGGACTCTTTAAAGTAGAGACACTACATACTGATATACACCTGAACATCAGCAGGAGAGGACTCTTTAAAGTAGAGACACTATATACTGATATACACCTGAACATCAGCAGGAGAGGACTCTTTAAAGTAGAGACACTACATACTGATATACACCTGAACATCAGCAGGAGAGGACTCTTTAATGTAGAGACACTACATACTGATATACACCTGAACATCAGCAGGACAGGACTCTTTAAAGTAGAGACACTACATACTGATATACACCTGAACATCAGCAGGAGAGGACTCTTTAAAGTAGAGACACTACATACTGATATACACCAGAACATCAGCAGGAGAGGACTCTTTAAAGTAGAGACACCACATACTGATATACACCTGAACATCAGCAGGAGAGAACTCTTTAAAGTAGAGACACTACATACTGATATACACCTGAACATCAGCAGGAAAGGACTCTTTAAAGTAGAGACACTACATACTGATATACACCTAGAACATCAGCAGGAGAGGACTCTTTAAAGGTAGAGACACTACATACTGATATACACCTGAACATCAGCAGGAGAGGACTCTTTAAAGTAGAGACACTACATACTGATATACACCTGAACATCAGCAGGAGAGGACTCTTTAAAGTAGAGACACTACATACTGATATACACCATGAACATCAGCAGGAGAGGACTCTTTAAAGTAGAGGACACTACATACTGATATACACCATGAACATCAGCAGGAGAGACTCTTTAAAGTAGAGACACCTACATACTGATATACACCTGAACATCAGCAGGAGAGGACTCTTTAAAGTAGAGACACTACATACTGATATACACCTGAACATCAGCAGGAGAGGACTCTTTAAAGTAGAGACACTACATACTGATATACACCAGAACATCAGCAGGACAGGACTCTTTAAAGTAGAGACACACATACTGATATACACCTGAACATCAGCAGGAGAGACTCTTTAAAGTAGAGACACACATACTGATATACACCTGAACATCAGCAGGAGAGGACTCTTTAAAGTAGAGACACACATACTGATATACACCTGAACATCAGCAGGAGAGGACTCTTTAATGTAGAGACACCACATACTGATATACACCTGAACATCAGCAGGAGGGACTCTTTAAAGTAGAGACACCACATACTGATATACACCTGAACATCAGCAGGAGAGGACTCTTTAAAGTAGAGACACTACATACTGACATACACCTGAACATCAGCAGGAGAGAACTCTTTAAAGTAGAGACACCACATACTGATATACACCTGAGCATCAGCAGGAGAGGACTCTTTAAAGTAGAGACACCACATACTGATATACACCTGAACATCAGCAGGAGAGGACTCTTTAAAGTAGAGACACTACATACAGTTAACTGAGAACTCTTTAAAGACACTAGTACTGATATACACCATCAGTAACATCAGTAAATAAACAAAAGGAAAAATAGTGAACGAGTGCAAGTGATTGGAATATGATATATCAGATACATCATTCCCAAGTAGCAGCCAGATTAATGTTATGATGTTGTTTCAAAAGTTCAGGTGTTTAGCCACACCCTACTTCCACATACTCTTTATTACTTTTTATATGCTGTGTGTCTTTATGTGTGCACGGCAGTAATCTGTTAATGATTAATGGTAGCACTCTGTAGTGTGTGTAGTGTGTGTTGTGTCGTGTGTGTTGTATGTATTTTCTTACGAAGCTTTGGATTCATTTCTCTAACTGGTGGAGGGTTTGGTTCAGACGAGTGTGTTTGAGTTTCTCTGGTCACAAAAAGAAAAAAAACCCGGCATTTAAACTTGTTAGACCGGTTCCTCCATCTCATGATGACGCAGATTAATTATATTACCCTTCAGGGCGTGGTGGTGGCAGGTGGTGTTTATCTTCCGACTCTAGCTGTACTCTGTCAGCTGTAATAGAGAGCCAGGTGATCATGAAGTCTGATTGGAACAGGAGAAATAGTAAGTTTTACTTTGAAGAGAAGGAGCATCTGAAGCTGGATGATTTGAGAAAGAGAAAGCGCTCAGGAAACAAAAACCTCTTTAATAATGGCGAAATCCCAAAATACCCACGACCAGAGATCCATGTGAGCCACCTGAAACACGACACCGACAGACAGGGTTTGAAAGGCATCAAGAAGTCCGGAGGCTTCAAGAACCCGTTTGGGAAAGGCCTGGTGTGGTGGGGTCTGGTTGTGGGGGCGGTGGAGGTCAGATCAGCTGAGCAGCGCCTCCTCCAGGAAACATACCCGGACCGAACAAAGCAGCAGGTCCAGGATCAGAAGAAATTCCTGGGGAAGTTTGCCTCCTCGCTGGCCTTCAAGAAGAGCTCCTTGTTCGGATCGTACCGCTTCACCTTCCTCCTTAAGGACCTGCTGAAAGCCTACACTCTGCAGGTACTGGGGTTAGGGTTCAGGACTTATAATGCTGACTCATGTCAGGGATTAGGACTCATAATTTCATTTAATTTCAAACCTTTATTTATACAGATAAATCCCATTGAGATCATTGATCTCTTTTCAAGGGAGACCTGCTCAAGTAGTTCCACATGAAACATAAACAGAACAACAAAAGGACATCATACAGCACCATTTACATAATGATCCACATAAACAGGTACCAATAGCTTCTGATTGAGTAGCATCCAACCGAGCTTTAAAAACATTTAGTGGCACCAGATTGTTCAGTTTCCATTTAACCTGCAGCCTGTTCCAGACAGAGGAGCTGCATCTAAAAGCTGTCTTCCCTCAGACAGTCCTAGCAGCTGCGCATTTAATAAAACCACAGCATGCGATCTCAGGCAGGAGCCACTTACAATTCTCTGTGAGATCAGGAGCAGATATAAGATGGAAGTTTCCCTAGCATGGCTTTGTATATAAAGATGTACCAGTGACTGAGCCTCCGTACAGTTAGTGAAAGCAAACCAGCCCTTGCATACAGGGTGCAGTGAAGGGTTAATGCTTTACAGTTAGTCACACATCTCAGAGCGCTGTGATACGCATCATCTAACTTGACCAGGCAATGGCAGGTGCCTTCATATAGACCAGATCCCCAGAGTCCAGCACAGGTCAAAGGTCACAGAGCCTCTTCCTGGCCTCCAGGAGAAGCAGGACGTGTTCCTGGAGAAGAACCCTAGCCTCACCCTCAGCTCCTCAGCAGGTTAGAGACCTGAGGTTTAAAAGAGAGACAATCATCAAGCAGATACCAAGGTGTTTATAACAGGAACAACTTCAATTTTTGTTCCTTGTGTAGTTACAATATCTAAAACAGGCTCTGGTGTCTGTTTAGCTTTAGAAAGAGCATTACCTTGGTTTGATCCACATTTAGAAGAAGCTTGAGTTCAGAGCGCTGAGTCTGAGTAGTGTTAGAAGCAGCCTGTGATGTAACACCAGCTCCTGAATGAGGGACCTGCACAGAACATCACGGGATCATCCGCATAATGTGAAGTAGCTTCATCCACATGTTCCCCTGAGCTGTTGATGGAGATGGAGAATAAAAGTGGGCCTGAAACAGAGCCTTGAGGAACACCATTAGTGATGTTTAACCACTCAGAAGACAGCCCATCAGAGTGAACACATGGGACCTTTCAGAGAGGCAGTTCTCAAACCACCCACTGCACGGCTGGACATGCCGACACTGAGTAGCCTCTGCTTTAAGATGCGATGATCAACGGTGTCAAACGCTTTCTGAAGCCTGACTGATGTTTAGACAGGATGTCATGGTTACATAAAAACACCTTTACCTGTTCACTCACTAGGCGTTCAAGAACCTTCGCCAGAACTGACAATTTAGAGATTGGCCTATAGTTATTTAAAATAGTTGCCTCCCCTCCTTTCAGCAAAGGCAAGACATACGCTGACTTCCATACTTTAGGGTTAGGGTTAGAGCTGAGGGAGAGGTTAGAGAGAGAAGTGAGAGGTGGAGCGATAACATCTGCTCTATCTTTAAAGAGAAAGGTTCTACGTTGTCCGGACCAGCCGGTTTCCTAGGATCTAACTTGGTTAAAGCTTCACGAACAACATCAACAGTAAAAGGGGTAAAACTGAAAGGGTTTTCCAGACCACGTTGTTCAGAGTCACGGACTGTAGTGTTCACAGAAGCAGAGTCAGAATCAAATAGAGAACCACAGGACACAAAATGCTCATTAAAGCAGCTGAGCATAGTAGCCCTGTCCGATATAGAGCCAGATGCTGTGGTGAGGCACGGAGGAGCTCATCACGGATCTCACCGGTTGATATCGATTTAATGGCTTTCCAACATTTTCCAGGATTATTCAGGTTCTTTGTGGAAAACTGAAAAATAATACTTTGATTTAGCACTTTTGATATGTGAAGTGAAGCTATTTCTTAGCTGCCTAAAACGCAGCCATTCTACCTCTGAGCCTGATCTCCTAGCCTTTGCCCAGGCCTTGTTTCTCTCAGGAAGGAGACTGGACAGTTCAGCAGAGAACCAGGAGTGTCTCGTCCCTTCACTCTGAATGTACGCAGGGTGCATGTCTATCAATGATCTCCATAAAACCAAGATAAAAATAAGACCATGCGGTTTCCACATCAGCACACAGCTCGATTTTACCCCAATCAAACCCAAACAGATCATAAACCCTGCTCCACAAAGTGTGTGTGTCTCTCTTGATGATAATGCGAGGTTTAACCTTTTGGACCTTAGTGTCCCTGATTGTGGCTACAGCACAGAGATCGCTCAGATCATTCTCAAATACTCCCACAGATGAGTATTTATGGGGAACATTAGTTAGAATGAGATCATTAGGGAGGATTTATTAGGGACTTGATGTTTGGGCGAGGAGGACTGTCCACACTCTGAGTAACATTCAAAGAGATACAAAGGTTTTTAAAATCCTCTGACTCTGCAGTTAACCAGTCCCAGTTCAAACCTCCAAGCAGCTCTATGTCCTTGTAGTCTAGTTGTGATAAAAGATTAGCTAGTGAAGACAAGGAGTCCTTGCCAGCTGAGGGGGGTCTGTAGCAGCCCACCACCATGACCTTTGACCCTTTGCCACTTCTATATTTAAGGCTAAAAACTCAAATTGCTTCCTGATCGATTTGGAAACTAATGTGGTTACACTGAACTTATTCTTAACATACATGGCAACGCCACCACCTTCATTAGGCCGGTCGGTACGATACACATTAAAACCATTTAAGGCGACGTCAGAGGCCAGAGTAGACTTGTTTAGCCATGTTTCAGATAAGACAATGACGTCAGCGTCAGTCGAGCCCAGATACGGACAACATCTAGTTTACCTGACAGACTGCGCACTTTCAAGTGGATGAAACCCAGCCCAGACCTAGCTTTAAAATCAGCAGGAGTAGCGATCTGACTACGACTACTGGGCGGACCAGGGTTAGGGTGGACATTTCCTGACAGTAATAACAACAAAGAAACCAGGCATCTTTTGCTCTTAAGCGACACACACACACCGTCATCTACTTTAGAAACACCGGAGAGGTCTGCGAGAGTGTGATTAGAGCTTAAGAAGCAGTCCTGAAGAACCATCGTCGCAGGAAAACTAAAAAGACAAACATATTGTGTCGAGCAGATTGACTGTGACAAGGCAACCGGTAATTGTTTGAGCAACACATCCGAACCTTTGCAGGGGATGCCCACTGCGGGGCAGAACAGACCTGAGTCCAGTAGTCTTCTCAGGATGACTAGAGATCTTCTCATAGTCCAGAACAGTTAACAGGCACAGCAGAATCCCGATATGGGCCATTTTGAGAGTGTTGGGGGATAGGTATCTAATCTCCAGAGAGTGTTGGGGGATAGGTATCTAATCTCCATAGAGTGTTGGGGGATAGGTATCTAATCTCCAGAGTGTTGGGGGATAGGTATCTAATCTCCAGAGAGTGTTGGGGGATAGGTATCTAATCTCCATAGAGTGTTGGGGATAGGTATCTAATCTCCATAGAGGTGTTCGGGGGATAGGTATCTAATCTCCATAGAGTGTTGGGGGATAGGTATCTAATCTCCAGAGTGTTCGGGGATAGGTATCTAATCTCCAGAGAGTGTTGGGGGATAGGTATCTAATCTCCATAGAGTGTTGGGGGATAGGTATCTAATCTCCAGAGTGTTCGGGGATAGGTATCTAATCTCCATAGAGTGTTGGGGATAGGTATCTAATCTCCAGAGAGTGTTGGGGGATAGGTATCTAATCTCCAGAGAGTGTTGGGGGATAGGTATCTAATCTCCAGAGAGTGTTGGGGGATAGGTATCTAATCTCCATAGAGTGTTGGGGATAGGTATCTAATCTCCATAGAGTGTTGGGGGATAGGTATCTAATCTCCATAGAGTGTTGGGGATAGGTATCTAATCTCCAGAGAGTGTTGGGGGATAGGTATCTAATCTCCATAGAGTGTTGGGGGATAGGTATCTAATCTCCATAGAGTGTTGGGGGATAGGTATCTAATCTCCAGAGAGTGTTGGGGGATAGGTATCTAATCTCCAGAGAGTGTTGGGGGATAGGTATCTAATCTCCATAGAGTGTTGGGGGATAGGTATCTAATCTCCATAGAGTGTTGGGGGATAGGTATCTAATCTCCATTGTTGGGGGATAGGTATCTAATCATCACTCAATGTTCTATGTAAGTCTGTGGAGTGATGAGGCCAGAGCCTAGACTAGTTCAAACTATTTGCTGCTTCTAATGAACATATCAAGAAACACGAGAGTTTTCTGACTGACTATACATTTATAACTTTGTTGATTTTTCCACCTGATTCTGTTATTCTGTGTAAAAACTTCTTCTCTCTCCAGTTTTGCGGCGGTGAGCAGCCCGTCATGCGGGTGTATCAAACCCACCTGTACCCACAGGAAGTGATGTACGCGGTGCTGGTCCACAGTCCGGCCAATCAGGAGCAGTTCTCTGAACATCCTCTTCTGACCGACGACCCAGACGCTGTCTGCTGCTACAGAGATGGCCGCTTCATCTGGAGGCCTGAGGCCATGTGTGGAACTCACAGGTGAGAACACAACAATGACAGGTACCTGGAGGGTCAGACAGGAAATGAGTTAGGGACTGACTTCCTGTCTCTTTGTCAGATATGTGTTGGTCCAGAACGATACATTTCGGAAGATGGAGGCTGTGAAGATGAAGGATTGTGGCTACAGACGTTTTGAGTACTATGTCTGGGATAATGTGGGCATCGCTCTGCATGTGGAGGACAAGGTGATCACTTCCTCTTGTCTTCTTGTCCACAGCTCAGCCTCAGGCTTTTCTCTACATTTCATATCATTATATATCTCCAGGACGACTTTGTAAGACCGACCAGAGTGGATCTGGTTCGTCTAAGGACTCGTTTCAGAGTTTGATATCAGCTCTTTTTCTCAGAAGCACCACGGCCCTTGTTATTAAGGAAATAAAAATATATATTTAAAAGCCCCCCAAAAATAAGTGAAACATGTCTAGAAGACAATGTGTAAAAGGAAAGAAAAAATCCCCCAAAATATCTTATATCCAAAGAACACTTGAAAAACCTTCAAAAACATCTGATTTTTTTTTTTAAAGATACATAATAATAATAGAACATTTGTAATTTCATGAGATTTTGTGAAAGAAATGTATGAATGATAAATGTGAAGAATTTCTAAATGAAATAGAATTTCTTTCACATAAATGTAAAAATAGAAATATAGAAATGTGGAAAAACGATATATATATATATATATATATATATAAAAAACAATGTAAAGGGCTGTGAATCGATTAAAACATGTAATTGCAATTTATTCATTGAGATTTTCACGTGTTGAAAAAGTGAATACCATTAAAAGGAAGTTGTGTTATTTACACATTTACTTTGACCGTCCTAATATTTACTCATACATAATATGAATTAAAAAGGATTGTTAAGTGACGTGTTCCCAGAGGCTCATGGGAGTTGTAGTTAATGATGTGGTCCATGTTGCTATATCTGAAGTGACCTCTTCATGTTTCAGCAGCTGGAGTTCGATCCGGCCCTACTGAGAAAGAAACTGAAGTTCTGCAAAGGAGAAAAACTTCCCCAAGCTCCAGACAACTTTGATGATTTCGAAACTGCCGGGGAGAATGTTCGCAGACTTTGGCCTGAAGACCCCCCACTGAAGAAAGTTTAAGAGCATGACAATAATACCTTTGGATAAGCACATCCTGCCTTCACTGAACTAACATTACATTCAGAGTTGGAGCTAAATATTGGTTTATGTTAATGTAAAATTAAACATGTCTTTTTTTGCCGTTTTTGTTTTAGTGAATGAATCATTAATTATCGTAATAATTTAGTAGCAGTAGTTCTGCTTTTATTTTTGAAGGAGGTGTGGGCTCCTGGTGATGAGCATATATTGATCACGGGGGGGGGCACCAGTTTGAGCGTATGGTTCTCTCTATTATCATCATAATTCTGAGAAAAAAGTCATATATAAAAAAACAGAAAAAAAGTAAAAATTCTGAAAAGAAAGTAAAATCTGAAACAGATTTAGAAAAAGTTTTCCTGATACATTTTCATCCGTAATAATATTTATTAATTTGTTTGTAATATTAGTTTTATGAATCTAATCGTGGAGAGTAGTAGAGCTTCACGTTCTGCTCTACGAGTAAATCTAATGCAGAATATATCATTAGTCAAATAGTAAACGTCCCCTTCACCTCAGGTTGTTGACTTGATGTTTGTATTTGTTTACTCTCTGAGCAGATGCAGGTTTGTTGATGATTTGAATATGTTGTTACCTGGCAACAGAAGTCCTGTCCTGCTTTAAGGAAGTCTGCTCCACAGATTAGATCACATATAGAGTCAAATAGATATATTTAAACTGCGTGTCTTTCATGGGAAAATACTAAAGTGTAATTATTTTCTGAATTATAATCGTTTATTTTATCATGTCGGATATGTGACTCATAATTAAAATAAATAACCACACATATTAATATTTCTGAATTTAAATTATTTTAAATGTCATTGTTTTATTAAATGGGAAAATAATTAAAACTGATTAAATATTTGTATATCTACAATTTTAATTCACTGCTGTAACCAACATCAGTCCTGATCAAAAGCACTAAATATAACAGTATGTTTTATTATTGTAAGCTTTGAATGCCATTTAGTTTACTGATCAAAGCAGCTAACGCAGAGGCGTGGGGAGGGGGGTGCTGCAGCACCCTCAGCACCCCCCTCCCCGCGCCCATGAGCTGACGTGTCTCTGGCCCTCCAGAATGCAGATCTATGTATATCCTGATGTGCCGTTGACTGATCAGCGCACTCTTTGTTTCACTTCCTGTTTCCTCTGTACATCGTGACTCCTGTGAGCCGCTTCATTCTGCAGCCAAGTGAGGGGCGGGACATCTGTGAGCAGGTGGACCAATCACAACAGAGCCTGGCCAGCTAACCAATCAGAGCAGACTGGGCTCTTAGGGAACTACGTTTTTACGTTTTCCTCATTAATTTGAGTTTTCTATTTGTGTTGTTGATAAAAATGTACCACTTTTTTCATATGATATTCTCTTGATAATCCAATTATAATTAATTTAATTCTGAGTGTTTTGTTGTTGAATATTACTACCTTTACCTCGTCTGCGTTATCTTATTTACATTTTGTTTTACCTGGAAATTGCCCTAACGAGCCACGAGTACTGCAGAGCTTGAATCACATCTTAAAGAGTCAAATGAAATGTTGGAGGACAAATGACGGGACTCTGGAGTTTCACTTGATTTTAATTATTTCTTAAAAACTCATTACATACAAACTTTAAATTAATTATCACCCCCAAAAACACTCAAACTGAGCCCCGTGAGGCCGACAAGCTGTAGGGCTTTCTACTCATTCTCTTCTACACGTGTTGATGTAGAAGAGACATGTGGAAGAGGGGACACGTGTTGATGTAGAAGAGACATGAAGAAGAGGGGACACATGTTGATGTAGAAGAGGGGACACATGTTGATGTAGAAGAGACATGGAGAAGAGGGGACACATGTTGATGTAGGAGAGACATGGAGAAGAGGACACACATGTTGATGTAGAAGAGACATGGAGAAGAGGGGACACATGTTGATGTAGAAGAGACATGGAGAAGAGGGGACACATGTTGATGTAGAAGAGACGTGAAGAAGAGGGGACACATGTTGATGTAGAAGAGACATGAAGAAGAGGGGACACGTGTTGATGTAGAAGAGACATGAAGAAGAGGGGACACATGTTGATGTAGAAGAGGGGACACATGTTGATGTAGAAGAGACATGGAGAAGAGGGGACACATGTTGATGTAGGAGAGACATGGAGAAGAGGACACACATGTTGATGTAGAAGAGACATGTAGAAGAGGGGACACATGTTGATGTAGAAGAGTGGACACATGTTGATGTAGAAGAGGGGACACATGTTGATGTAGAAGAGTGGACACATGTTGATGTAGAAGAGGGGACACATGTTGATGTAGAAGAGTGGACACATGTTGATGTAGAAGAGGGGACACATGTTGATGTAGAAGAGACATGAGGAAGAGGACTTTAAATAATAGGGACCTTCAAGGAGCTCTGTGGCTTCACAGCATGTAGTTCCCTTGGGGTGAATGTGTCCCCATGTTCAGTGTGAGCATGTAAACACCAACACAAACATGTAATGCACATGTGGAATAGAATGTCCATGTTTACAGGAACAAAACTCTCAAACTAATGAAACTCAAACGCTGACCTGAGGCCGTGCGGAGGATCTGGTCGTGCGGTGTCAGCTGGAATGCATTTCTAGAACCACACAGTGTTGTCCAGCTCGAGTTCAACCAGAGCCCAGAACTAAAGGTACGTTCACAGCGGACGCAAAGCCAATGGGTTGTGCGTTGTGATTACATAATAAGAAGTCAAAGCAAAGCCGCACACAGATGCACATTTCGTTCAAATTTGACACGAGTAAAACTTGTAAAGCGAATCTTTGCCTGGCGTCCAGTGTGAACGCACCGTAACTCTCTAAATCCATTAAACCCTGCCGTTTACTTCCATTAAACCCTGCCGTTTACTTCTATTAAACTCTGCCGTTTACTTCCATTAAACCCTGCCGTTTACTCCCATTAAACCCTGCCGTTTACTTCCATTAAACCCTGCCGTTTACTCCCATTAAACCCTGCCGTTTACTCCCATTAAACCCTGCCGTTTACTTCCATTAAACCCTGCCGTTTACTCCCATTAAACCCTGCCGTTTACTTCCATTAAACCGGTTGTAACTTAAAAACCACAACACTAGAAAAGAAAACACAACTAAAACAATTAAATAATATTCGGTTCGAAGACCAACAAAACCCAACTAAAAACCCACAAATCTCAAAATAATTAACTCAGACCGGAAGACATGTTGTTGTCCCGGTTCATTCTCTTTGCATAGACTGTTCTTGCTCTGTGGGAGGAGCCTGTGGGAGGAGCCTGTGGCCACAGATGGTCGTGGGCGGATCTACTCTGGCTCTGAACACATGATGATGAAAGCCTTGCATCTTGAATCTACAGCAGGACGCAGGGCTTCTTGGTGGCGGCAGGTGTTGGGTTCAGGTACGCCTTCACGGCCTCGGAGAACACCTCCTTGATGCCATCCTGGTTCAATGCCGAGCACTCCAGGTAGCGCATGGCGTGGATCTGCTTGGCGAGTGCCGCCCCCTGCTGGTGGCTCACAGGAAGCTGGCTCTGCTCCTTCAGCTTCCTCTGGGTCTCGCCGTCCTCCCGCAGGTCGCTCTTCGTTCCCACCAGGAGGATGGGCACGTCGGGGCAGTGGTGAGACACCTGAGGGGCAGGAGGTCAGAGGTCAATCAATACAGAACAACACTAATCACAAATATTCAGGCTTATTTTGGAGAGAAAGAAATGGATTGCCATTTAATCCAATAAACCCTGCTGTTTACATCCCTTAAACTCATTTGTTTACACCCCTTAAACTCATTTGTTTACATCCCTTAAACTCATTTGTTTACATCCATTAAACTCATTTGTTTACATCCACTAAACCCCTGTTAGAATGAATCGCTGCCTGTGATTGGCTCCCTGTTGCCGGGCAGATGTGGCCTCTGACCTCGGGGTGCCACTTGTGCTTGATGTTCTCGTAGGAGGCGGGGCTTGAGATGGAGAAGCAGATGATGAAGACGTGGGTCTGCGGGTAGGAGAGCGTCCTCAGCCGGTCGTACTCCTCCTGGCCCGCCGTGTCCCACAGGTTCAGACTCACCATGCGCCCGTCCACCGTCACCTGAACGCACCACAGGCACACACAGGTACACACAGGTCAACACAGGTACACACAGGTACACACAGGTACACACAGGTCAACACAGGTACACACAGGTACACACAGGTACACACAGGTCAACACAGGTACACACAGGTCAACACAGGTACACACACAGGTCAACACAGCCACACACAGGTCCACACAGGTACACACAGGTACACACAGGTCCACACAGGTCAACACAGGTACACACAGGTCAACACAGGTACACACAGGGAAACACAGGTACACACAGGTACACACAGGTACACACAGGTACACACAGGTACACTCAGGTACACACAGGTACACACAGATCAACACAGGTCCACACAGGGACACACAGGTACACACAGGGAAACACAGGTACACACAGGTCAACACAGGTACACACAGGGAAACACAGGTACACACAGGTACACACAGGTACACACAGGGAAACACAGGTACACACAGGTACACACAGGTACACACAGGTACACACAGGTCCACACAGGTCAACACAGGTACACACAGGTCAACACAGGTACACACAGGGAAACACAGGTACACACAGGTACACTCAGGTACACACAGGTACACACAGGTACACACAGGTACTGTAGTGAAATATTTGTATGTATTCATGTTAGCAAACTATGAATAAGCTTAAAATGGGAAATGATTTGTGTAAAAACTGTGAGCTGGATTTGGGGCCGGTTGACATGTGGTATTGAGAACAAAGGAAGATGGGGGAAGGTGAGGGTTTGACTTGCATTCAACTCAGATCTAGTAGATAATGAAGCTGAGCTACTGTGATTGGGGAGACTTAAGATGTGAGGTGTTGGTGATATTTGGGCGGCCAATCACGGAGGTCTGGAAGGGAGGATCAGATAACTCCTCCCCTTGTTAGCAATGTATAAACACAGGAACCACGCTGTGTTCTCGCTCTTTCCTCTGGCTCGCTCACGTGACTATCAGGTAAGTATGGGATCCCAAAGATAACTGTATTGAATGTGTACTGTATTGATTGTATTGCATTGTCATATTACCATTAAAGTAGATTATTGTTTAACGGTTACTTGGTAGCTCTGGATTCCTTCCTGTATGATAACCATCTTGTTAGGGACGCACGGAGATTTGAAAAGCGGACCAGTTATCCCTCAAAATCTCTATCAAATGGTGACCCGACGTGCCTGATAACAAAGCTGTGGAAGAATCCGGACAACCGGAATGGGTCGGGAACAAACGCTTTCAAACATCTCAGACAATCAGCAGGGCCCTGCACGACTGTTATGAAAATCAACTGTCTCTAATTGGATATGCTAAAACTTTAGGATTGTCTGTAGGCGTTTCACAGTGTTTTTAAAGTTTAAATGGAATATACAATGCATATTTTACTATGTTAGGAAAGTTATATACAAACCGTAAAAACGTTGATCGCCAGGTAGACGGAAAGTCCTGCGTAACGTAAATAGAGCAGTTTGGCGCGGATCTACAGGTAGTTTATTCCTGAGTGGCGTGGAGACGGTGCAGTTTGTTGGTTGCGAGGTTTTATTCCTGCACAACAAAACCTGGAAACTCGATATTTTAGATCGGGTCGCCGTTTAAAACTGGGGTTAAATAAAAGACCAAGGCTGAAAGCTAAAAGCCAGAGGTCTGTTATATGTTAAATCGAGGGAGAGAACGCGAACCTCACCTAAATTGTGACGGGACCGGCTCTCGTTTCCCTTTGTCTGTAAACTTAATCTAAAAAGCTAAACGTGCTGGATAGACTGTACGGGGAATACTTTTCTGTGAATAATTACGAATAGATAAGGGAGAAAAGTCAGATAAAGAAATGCGAAGTCATGCTGGAAGGATACCGTGGGTTCGAGAAAGCCCCCACTTTTTCTTCACAGCTTTCCTCTAAAAAAGGAGTGAATAACATTGAAGATTAATAGATCAATGTGTCATAGATATTTAAATAAATAAGCAGAGCAATTAATTGCATACAGTAACGTTGAAGGGAAGTAAGAATGGGTTTTGCTGAGTATATGAAGTACATGCAGGTTAAAGTTTGATTCAAATTGAACATCATAGTGGATTATTCCACCTAGATTGGACATGGAGAGATGATAATTTGTTGAGCATTGGATGGCGAGCTCACTGTGAGAAATATATATTGCCATGCAACAGTGAGGCTAAACTAGTGGGCCAGCAAGCTGGCATATTGAGGGTGGAACGAACAATGACAGTAGATTAAGTTGTTTTGTCTTTCATGCTTTTCACCAAGGCTCATTTGAGTGGTTATTGTCTTAATGTAGTGTTGTTTTGTGTTATATTGTGTAAAATATAATGTACCCACAAGCATGTGGTTTATTTGTCACAGTTCATTTTAAAGTCAGCCACCTCAGGGCTAGATCTCATCTCTGAGAGTCCATTGGGTTAATGAGCAAGAGGTCCTTTTGTTCTTCAGGCCACATGGTCAGGATGAGCAGCATCCAAGTCATTTGACCCCATGAGGTCAGGAGTCATTCTGTTAGACCACAATCTTGTGTAAGACAAATCATTGTTCTTTTGTCACATTTTGAATTACATAACATTTCATTTTGCTAAATCAATTTATCTATAAATGTTGTAGTTGGAGTTTGCTAACATTTTTAGGAACGACATGGTCCGACACTTGGGTCAAATTACATTACTGTGATCGGATTAGTGTGCTCTGCAGGTTTACTATTGTTCTGACCAAGCAGTGGGATTTTTAAGCACAGGGAGGAAAGAGAAAGAGAGACAAGAGAAGTAGATGTTTTGAAGAGTTCAGAGAGAGTAAAACTTGTATAAAGTTAACTGCTATTGTGAATAATGTCATATTGTTTTGTGAGTAAACATGAAATAAAAATATATTTACTAGATATAAGAACAACATGCTTATCTAGGTTGACAGAAAACTGCTATTAACCAGTTTCAGCAGCTACTGTCATATCTGTGTTCTAAAGAGAACATACGCTGCATTTACAATTCTTATTAAGGAAGTTCACAATTGATACCATTAAATACCGTTTTGGATTAATAGGGCGTGTCTGTCAAACACTCGTGCTCAGATGGAATAATGTGTTGAGATGTTCTCAAGAGTGGGAGTTTTCACAACGCTTTTTAGTTTGTATTGAGACAATTAACTGATAAGGACAGAAAACTGTTCCGTGATGATTTCTTTAGGTTTGAGCTTTAGTAATGGAGATTACATTTCGTGAGGAAACCTTTCCACCAATAATAAGTGTTCAAAAATATATATTCATTAACTGTAATCAGATTACTTGTTTTTCAATTATAGCGCTAAATACAGTTGGTTTTGTATTTTGTTACAGCTCTAACCTGCTTGTAACACAACTTAGATAAACAATTTCAAAAAGAATAGAATAAGCAAGTGGTTAAAGGGGGTTTCCTCTTTGGCTCATTTGACTTAGAACTTGTCACGGTCCAAACTGTGTTCCTGTTTGTTCCCCTGTGTGTGGAGAGGGTGTGGTTTCCCTTGCAGGCAGCAGCCTGATTGCTCTCACCTGGCCGTCCGACTCAGCTGTCCCTCATCATCTAATCAGGACACAGCTTATCTACTCCAGTCTCCCAGCAACTCACCGCCAGATTGTTTTCTACATCAGTGGTAGTACATCCTCCTGGCTGCCCATTGAGTTATCCTGTCTGCGTGTAATTCCGTACCTTTTTGTAACTAGTTTCTCTTGTGTTTCCACTGCAATCCCTCGGCCATCGTCCACCAGAGCTTCCAGCCAACCTGCCTGTTTCTTCCTGCATCATACCTGCCTGCCTTGTAAATCAGTCCAGCCTCTCACTGCCTACCTCCACTCCGGACCTCCATATCACCAAACATGCCTGAGTCTCCGAAGCAATAAATTATTTAAACATCTTCAGTCCTTGCCTGCGCCTGGGTCCTGTTTAAAACATAATCCTAACAGAACAATCTGGCCACAATGGACCCAGCAGGCCCGGACCCAATTCGTGAGGCTCTCTCCAACCAAGGCGTCCTCGTGGGCCGGCATGACCAGATGCTCAGAGAGGTTATGGATAACCTCGCATCACTAGCCGCCAACGTAGCACAGATGGGACATCACCTCAACCTGGTTTCCACTCATCTTGCTCCGCCTGCTCCTGAGGATCCAGCTCCCCCACAAGAGTTGGCACCGTTTCCAGCCCAGCCCGCTCTCCCTTCACGTGAGCCAAACATTCCCACTCCAGAGCGGTACGCAGGTGCCTTAGGGACATGTAAATCTTTCTTAATGCAGTGTTGTCTGTGTTTGAGCAGCAGCCGTCTATGTATGCTAATGACAGAGCTAAGATTTGTTATATGATAGGTTTACTTACAGGTAGCGCCCTAGCCTGGGCATCAGCTGTATGGGAGAGTCAGTCCAACCTTTGTTATTCTTATCCAGAGTTTACAGAAGAAATTAAGAGAGTTTTCCACCACCCTGTCAGCGGTAGGGACGCTACTAAACGCCTCCTCTCACTGCGACAGGGCTCCCGTAGTGTAGCCGAATACTCAGTGGAATTTAGGACCTTAGCTGCAGAGGCAGGGTGGAATGACACAGCGCTTCAAGGGGTTTTTCAAACCGGGCTGATTCTGTTAAAGATGAGTTAGCAGTGAGGGACGAATCAGCTAACTTGGATGAGTTGGTCTCCCTAGCCATAAGACTGGATAACCGCCTTAGGGAGCGCCGTAGGGAAAGAGCCAGCCGATCTCCTGGGTCACTCCCCTCTCGCCCTGTCTCGTCTCCTCTCCTGTCTTCAGAGGAACCGATGCAGCTAGGCAGAGCCCGACTCACTCCCCAAGAACGTCTCCGGAGAATAAGAGAAGGACTTTGTGTCTACTGTGCTCACTCCGGTCATCTCGTGGACACATGCCCCCAGCGCCCAAAAGAGGGTGCTCGCCAGTAAAGGTGGGGATACTGGTGAGCAAAGCTGTTTCTTCCTCAACCCCCCAGACCCGCAAGCCACTTGAAGCCACACTGCTGTTAAATCAACAGTCTCTCTCTCTGCCTGCCCTAGTGGACTCTGGGGCTGAGGAGAGATTTTTGGATGCCCAACTGGTTGCCTCAGCCGGCATCTCCACTCAACCTCTGACAGCTCCTCTCAATGCTCGAGGTCTGAATGGGAAGCTCCTGGCACGCGTTACCCATGTCACCGAACCCCTACATCTCGTCCTGTCTGGTAATCACCATGAAATGATTCAGTTCCACGTCATGTCCTCCCCTCACACACCCCTAGTGCTGGGCCAGCCATGGTTAAAACTGCACAACCCCCACATGGACTGGTCGGAGAATCAAGTAAGGAGTTGGAGTTCCTTTTGTCACTCTTCATGCCTGCGGTCTGCAATTCCCCCAGCAGAGGTCGGTATTCCCCCAGTGCAGCAGGAGCCACTCAACTTGTCCGCTGTCCCTCCGGTTTATCATAGCCTGAGAGAGGTTTTCAGCAAACAGCGAGCTCTTTCTCTGCCCCCTCATCGCCCTTACGACTGCACAATAGATCTTCTTCCTGGGGCATCTCTCCCATCCAGTCGCCTGTTTAACTTGTCCCGAATTGAGCGTGAGGCCATGGAGACATACATCAAAGACTCACTGGCTGCTGGCATCATAAGACCCTCTTCTTACCCCGTTGGAGCAGGCTTCTTCTTTGTATCCAAGAAGGACCGCTCCCTACGCCCCTGCATTGACTACCGAGGCCTTAACATCACCATCAAGAACAAGTATCCACTGCCCCTCATCAATTCAGCCTTCGAACCCTACAGAAGGCCACCATTTTCTCGAAACTCGACCTCAGGAATGCTTACCACCTGGTCCGCATACGTCAAGGAGACGAGTGGAAGACGGCGTTCAACACCCCACTAGGCCGTATCGAGTATCGAGTGATGCCCTTTGGACTCACCAATGCCCCAGCTGTCTTCCAGGCTCTTGTGAACGATGTCCTCCGTGACTTCCTGAACCGTTCAGTATTTGTGTATCTTGATGATATCCTGATATTCTCACAGACCATGGAGGAACACACCCAACATGTGCAGCAGGTTC
>JAMFTG010000286.1:0-45000 GCA_023974075.1 Chaenocephalus aceratus
TTCCAGGCCATCTCTTTGCTTTATCTTGGCTTGAGCTCTTCTTATGGCTGCTGAGAATGCCTTCCTCTGGAGCTTGTTCACACTCTCTCTGGCTTGCGCTGCCACCTCTCCAGCTGATCTTATTGGCCACTCCTCCACTCTGTACCAAATTCCCAGGGCTTTGTTGTCCTCCTCTCTGGTCTGATTTGGGAGGAAGAGAGTTTTACTTACAGCTGTTGCTTTTTCTCCTCCCAGCAGCGCTGCTGCAGTTTCTTGCCTCCCACTTTGACCAGACCGGACCCCTGGTTTGAGGCATAAGCCACCAGCTCTTTCCACCATTTTGTGCTCTTGGGCTTTATCTACAGCTTGCCCCTCAGGCTCCTGCTTCAGCTGTTTTCCTGTCCTCAGGACTGTGCCCTCCACAGCACATTTGTTGTTGGGGAGAGAAGTGGGGTCTTCAGTCCAGAAATATTTTGCATTCCAGTGTGGTGATGCAATATGAGAATCCTGCCTGACGTAGGTTAGGCCTGCCTTTATGATATCCAGCTCTCTCTCCTCCGCCAGGGTCATCTCTTTCCCTCCTGGTTGGCAATTTCCACACCGACATCCTCCACACTTAGGCTCACAGGCTGCTCCAATGCTGTCCCACCTCCACCATTCCAGGAACTCACGATTAGTTGCAGCTGTGACATTTACTTCAGCCATATCTTCCTTCTGCAACTGTGCTGGTTTGTCTTTTGGAAGCTTTCTCTTCTCATACCTGACTGCAGCTGTTCTCATGGAGCGAGCAAAGTGTGTGTTGGACCTGTGTGCCGCCACTTCAATCTCCTCAAACAGTTCTGGGTGTGCACCGCCTACTGTTTTTCCCAGTGGACTTTCCCACAAAACAAGGTCTCCAACCACCTTCACTCTTTGTGGAGCAAGTCTTCCTTCCCTGTGGCTTATGAGAAGCTCAACTTCTTCTGGCCTCTTTAATTCTTCAGGCTTGACCTCTGGGAAGAACTTCTGCAGTTTTTCAGGACTGATGACTTTATGCACTTTGGCGATCTCCTCTAGGCCATAGCAGACAAGTTCATGTGCCTTCTCTGTCCCTTTAGGAGTCTTGACTCTCACCCTAAGGAGGTATCTTTTTGTGTTCACCTTGATGGTCATTCCTCCTACACCATACACAATCAGAGTTATTTTTTCACCTTGCAACCTCAGCCTGTCAGCAGCCTTATGGGTGATGTAATTTGTGTCTGAGGCAAGGTCCACTAGAGTCCCAATCTTCTGCCCTGCATTTGCCGTGACCTCCATCAGCATCATGATGACAGGAATTTCCCTGTCCAAAAGCCTTGACTGTCCTCCAGCTCTGCCTGTAACTGCTGTTTGGTTGGTAAAGGCTTTCCTGCACCTTCCTGCACGCTCTGGGGAAAGCTCAGCCAAGAATTTCTCTTGCTCCTCTGTGAGTTTGCTCTTACTTCTCCAGTCTCTTCCTCTCCTCTCTTCAAAGGGCACTTTGCTTCCCCCTTGTGGACACAGAAAGAAATGGTGATCTGAGGTGTCTCCTTTTTTACAGTCTTTGTTCCTGCACAGGTAATTGTCTCTGCAATATCCTCCTTCCTCATGACATCCAAGACACTTTCTGCATGCTCCTAGCTTCTTTAGAACAGCTTTCTTCTCAGGCACAGTTAGCTCTTTGCACTTCCTGCAGAAGAATATCTTGTCATAGTGTCTCTCATCTCCACACACAATACACACCCCTCCATGCTCGGCCTTCTCTGCAGATCTTGTGGAAGCATATTTCTTCTCATACCTCCTGTCTGGATGGTCTTGTCTGTCAGTTCCATCACCGATCCTTAGCTGTTCCAGCCTCTCCAGAATCTCTTCCTGCTTTTTTAGGAATCTAAGGAGCATGTCGAAGTGGTTGTCTGGTGTGACATTATTGTTTGGATCCACCATGAAGACTAGCCAATCTCTCTTCACAAAGTCAGGTAACTTGCTCTCTATGGATTTGATTATGAGTGGGTTCTTCATGGCGCCTGAGTTTCCCAGCTCTGTGAGGTCTGCAAGGGCTTTTTCCACATGCTGTATCAGCTCAATCACCTTTCTTGGCTGGTTTCTAAGATTTCTATGACAATAGTTGACTTATTTCCATACCTGTTGTCCATTATCCTGAACATGTCTTCAGCAGTGTTGTAGGTTGAGAGTCTTAGTTCCTTTGAAATCTTGTCATCCACACTGTCTAGAAGATGACTTTTCTTAGCTTCAGAAGATCCAGATGGCTCCCCCTGTCTTTGCAGGCTTTCCCAGTCTTTCCTCCATCGGTGGTATTCTCTTCTGCAGCCATAGAAGATGGGAAGACTTGTGGGCTTAATCCTCACTACTGGTATTGCTGGTGATGGCAGTCCTCCCCTTCTACCTGGCGCTTCTGCTTCCAGTTCCTCTGCTGCAATCCTGCGTGAGTTGAAAAATTCACCTTGCCTCATCTCAAGTCTATTTCTCATTGCTTTGAGGTCCTTGACTCTGCCATCTAGATCTGTTCTTGCCATCATGGGTATCCAGCACTCCCAAGCTGTCATCACTCTGGTGGCCTCCTTCATCCGCTTCTCTAGAATGGTCAGGAGCACCCCATAGCCTTCCAGGTAGGTTCCTTGCACAGGCACATTCCCAACTTGTTCACTGGCTTCTTCTGCTTCCTTAATTGCAGTGATGAGCTCATACCGGCCATATCTGGACCACAGGTTATCTTGAATAAGGCCTCTCACCTCTTCCATTCTGGCTTCAGCCTCTTCAATCAATCAATCAATCAATCAATCAATCAATCAATCAATCAATCAATCAATCAATCAATCAATCAATCAATCAATCAATCAATGTTTATTTATATAGCCCAATATCACAAATGTTACATTTGTCTCAGTGGTCTTCACAGTGTGTACAGAATATCAGTATGACAATACGACACCCTCTGTCCTTAGACCCTCACATCGTACAAGGAAAAACTTCCAAAGAAAACCCAGTTTAAAGGGAAAAATGGGAGAAACCTCAGGGAGAGCAACAGAGGAGGGATCCCTCTCCCAGGACGGACAGACGTGCAATAGATGCCGTGTGTAAATTGAAAAGATAATACATTTGCAACATAGGTAGTCCAAATGTTTGGAAATGCATGTGTGTATAATAGGAAGATGAATCCACGAGGATATCCATCCAGGACCTATGATCCAGGACCACAGCCACGACTCAAGATCCAGCGCTCGCAATCCAGGACACAGGACCCCAGGATCATCCATGACTCCGGATCCCAGCGTATATAGACACCAAAAAGAAAGACATTTGGGGAAGCTGGGTTAATCGGAACATGAGTGTACACGGGTATAGACAGAGAGAAGGAAGAAGTAAGATGTCCCCCGACAAACTAAGCCTATATCAGCAAAACTAGGGGCTGAGTCTAATCAGCCCTAACTATAAGCTTTATCAAAAAGGAAGGTCTTAAGCGCACTCTTAAAAACGGATAGGATGTCTGCCGCCCGAACACAAACTGGAAGCTGATTCCACAAATGTGGAGCTTGATAAGAAAAGGCTCTGGCTCCCATTGTACTTTTAAAGATTCTAGGAACAACCAACAACCCTGCATTCTTGGAACGCAATGCCCTAGTAGGCCAGTAGGGTATAATGAGTTCTTTAAGGTAAGATGGCGCCTGCCCATTAAGGGCTTTGTAGGCGAGAAGAAGAATTTTATTCTATCCTGTGTTCTATAGGGAGCCAGTGTAAGGCAGCCAGAACAGGAGTAATGTGGTCCCTTTTCCTAACTCTGGTTAGTACACGAGCTGCAGCATTTTGAATCAGCTGAAGCGACTTGACTGACTTCTTGGTACTCCCTGATAATAAAGAGTTACAATAATCCAGCCTAGAAGTAACAAATGCATGGACTAGTTTCTCTGCATCGTTTTGAGGCAAGATATGCCTGATTTTTGCAATGTTACGTAGATGGAAGTAGGCGGTCCTTGAAATTGATTTTATGTGGGCGTTAAAGGATAAATCCTGATCAAATATAACACCAAGATTCCTTACAGTCTCACTGGAGGCCAAATTAATGCCATCCATAGTTAGTATGTCTTTAGATAATTTGTTTCGTAGATTCTTCGGGCCAAGTACAATAACTTCAGTTTTGGTCGTGTTTAACATCAAAAAGTTTAAGGTCATCCACGTTTTTAAGTCCTTAAGGCAGTCTTGAATTTTATTTAGATGATTAATTTCATCAGGCTTGATTGATAAATATAGTTGAGTATCATCCGCATAACAATGAAAGTTTACAGAATGATTCCTTATAATATTGCCTAACGGAAGCATATATAATGTGAACAAAATAGGTCCAAGCACTGAGCCCTGTGGCACTCCATGGCTAACTTTGGTTTGCGTGGAAGATTCATCGTTAACACGTACAAACTGAGAGCGTTCAGATAGATAGGACCTAAACCAGCCTAAAGCAGTTCCCTGTATGCCAACTAAGTGCTCTAGTCTTTGCAATAGGAAGTCATGGTCGATAGTATCAAATGCAGCACTGAGATCGAGCAAAACAAGAATAGAGACAAGTCCCCTGTCCGAGGCCATTAGAATATCACTTGTGATTTTAACCAGAGCTGTCTCTGTGCTATGATGTGTTCTAAAGCCAGACTGAAAATCTTCAAATAAATCATTGTTTTTTAAGTAATCACACAACTGTTTTGCGACCGCTTTCTCAAGAATTTTTGAGAGGAACGGAAGATTAGAAATAGGTCTATAGTTGGCTAAAACCTCTGGATCGAGGTTGTGCTTTTTAAGAAGCGGTTTTATCACTGCTACTTTGAATGATTGTGGAACATAGCCTGATAATAAAGACATATTCATAATATTTAATAAAGAAGTGCTAATTAATGGAAAAACTTCCTTCAACAGCTTAGTTGGAATTGGGTCTAACATGCACGTTGATGGTTTAGAAGAGAGAATCATTGAATATAATTGTTGTTAATGGCTGAAAAGCATTCTAGTTTACTATCTAGTGTAATATTAGAATTTACGTTTCCGGGAGCTGTTGATAACACTATACTGGTCGAGGCAAGAGGTCATTAATTTTGTTTCTAAGAGTAACAATTTTATCGTTAAAAAAGCACATAAAATCATTACTACTGAGTGCTAAGGGAATAGAAGGCTCAATCGAGCTGTGGCTCTCTGTCAGCCTGGCTACAGTGCTGAAAAGAAATCTTGCATTATTCTTATTCTCATCTATTAATGAAGAGTAGTAGGCTGCTCTCGCTTTACGCAGTGCTTTCTTATATTCATTGAGAGTAATATGCCAAATTAAACGAGATTCTTCAAGTTTAGTGGAACGCCATATCCTTTCAAGTTGTCTCGACTTTTGCTTTATTTTGCGGGTTTCGGCATTATGCCATGGAGCTAATCTATGTTGTTTTATTTTCTTCTTTTTCAAAGGAGCAACAGAGTCTAATTTTATTCGCAGCGCATCTATAGCACTATCAACAACATGATCACTTTGGGGTGGTGTACATGTTGTATAAGTTTCCTCCCCTACATGCAGACATGCTATCGAGTTAAGTATTGGTGGAATCTCTTCCTTAAATGTGGCTATAGCACTAACAGATAGGTTTCTGCTGCAAGAGCTTTTGACTAATGCTTTGTAGTCTAGTAACAGTACTTCAAAAGTTACTAAGAAATGGTCGGATAAAGCAGGATTATGCGGTTCGACTAATAGTTGCTCAATTTCAATACCATAAGTCAGAACAAGGTCGAGAGTGTGATTATAACAGTGGGTTGGTTTATTTACACTCTGACAGAAACCAACAGAATCTAATATAGAGTTAAATGCAACAGTAAGGCTATTTTTATCATCGTCAACATGAATATTAAAGTCACCTACGATAATTACTTTGTCTGTTTTAAGAACCAAAGTTGATAAAAACTCAGAGAATTCTGATAAGAATTCTGAATAAGAACCTGGTGCACGATACACTGTAACAAATAAGATTGGCTGCAAAGTTTTCCAGGTCGGATGCGTAAGACTAAAAACGAGGCTTTCAAAAGAGGTATAATTACATTTTGGTTTAGTATTGATAAGTAAACTTGAGTCAAAGATTGCTGCAACTCCACCTCCTCGGCCCGTGCCTCGAGCAATATGAGCCTCTTCTGCAGTCCTTTCACCGTCGGCCTCTTCCCGCTTTGCAAGAACTTCTTCTTCCTTTCCTTCGGCCTTTTGAGCGTCTGCCTGTAACCCAGCCATGCATTCATCATTTGCTTCAAGAACCTTTCTTAATTCCTCTTTCAGCTTGGTGAATTCCTCCCTTAGCTCTGCCTCGACCATTCTACCTGCTTCCCTGTTGAGATAGTTGGCCTGCCTGGTGAAGTTGCTTTTTGCATTTGTTCTTGCTTTCTTGAGCTCTTTAACCGTCTTCCCCAGGATTTCTTCCGCCATTGTGAGCTAATGGAAATCCACAGTTTCCCCTTCTCTGCGTCAACAGCTTTCTCTGGACGTCTGAAGCCTTTTATCCTCTGGCCCAGGCTGATCCGCTTGGTTTTCAACTGTGGTTTTCAACTGTCAAGTCCTTCAGGTTTTTGGCCTGTTTCAGTGATTTAGCCTGACCTGATAGGCTAGAGGGCAACAGAGGATGCTTTGGACAACTCGAATTTGTTCTTTTTGTCTTTATTTAATGAAGACAGCTCCAAGAATTCATCAGGTTGAAAACCTTCAAACACAAAGTACAAACAAAAGTTAGCTCACATGCTACACAAATTACAAACATTTTGCAGGTCTCACTGCATTCTCACTAATAACAATAATAGCGCCACAAACTATGTTTTAATTAAAAAGGATAAATTGTTACTTTAAAACCACATCATTAACTTAAATGAATTACTAAGAGTGTTTATCTCCACTTTGAAACAAGCACCAGAGAAAACCTCATCTGACCACCTGCGCCGTCTAAATTACACAGAAATCACTGGAGCACAGGCAGACCGCGCTACGTAAAAACCACAGCTGATTGCGCAACAACACTCTCGCAAAGTGCGACAACAGATCAAGTAAATAAACACAATAACATACCAACGGCGTCTCCGGAGCCTCACACACACACTGTCGCCCGGTTCTCTCTCCGTGGCTTTGAGAACAAGAGAAAGGCCATCACAAACTACACCCCTTTTTGTAGCCGTGTTGCCGGAAGCGGCATTCATATCTTTCCTCCTACAGCTCGCTTCTGAAAAGTAGCCCACGCTATCAAAATAAACAAATACCCTCTCCTGGTATTGAACAATACTATAATAATAATAATAATAATAATAATAATAATAATAATAATAATAATAATAATAATAATAATAATAATAATAATAATAATAATAATAATAATCTAAATGAAAACACATAATATTTATTGGTCCGTTTTTCACAGATATTATTATATATTGGCCTATTGACTTTCGTCTCGACAGTAGGAATGATTACCTCTTGGGCTGTTGATATGGTGGAAGATGATGATGTACTGTCACAACCTCCACCCTTGTCCCCGGTGAATGAATGTGACAACCTGGACTGTAAGGAATGGAGGATGGAGGCAAACACAGTGAGGGCTCAGTGGGACAGATATGCTGCTGAGGTGAAATCCCTGCGCTGCAAGTTGCAGCAGAGGATAAAACATAAGCGACAGAGGATGGATCAGCGGGCCGGGGACATGCCCGTGTTCGATGGGGAGGAACGAGAGCGGGTCATTCTAAAGAAACAACCCCGAACAGAGTCGACACCAACGAGGCTGTCCAAGTCGAAAGGTCCCTCCTGCAGCAAGTCTCCCATTCCCGCCTGCAGCAAGTCCCCCACTGGCTCTCACACACATTCATCCAGCTCCTCAGAACCTGCATCCATGCATACCGAGGCCTCGTCAACCTCCCCTCGCATAAATTCCCCCTGGTTCCGCGGCAGGGGCCGGGGGAATATCATGCGGGACATCACATTCCCACGGATCATGGGTAAGTGTGTTGGCTATGTGACACATGCAGTTTCTGTAACACACCATGTGTTGTCATTAAAGTACTGTTTTATATTTCACAGAGGAGTATCTGCAAGGATACCGGGAGCATTATGTAGGTATCGACCCAACAGTGAGGCTCCAAGAAAACACAGTCTCCAAACTAAGCAGAGTGAAGTCGTTCCTAAGTTTCATGGCTCACGGTTTCAATCGCCTGTCTGACTGGCTCTTTCTGAGGGATCTCAAGAGGATACGCGGGTGGTCCCGGAGCCTGATAAAGTCAAGCCTACAGGTCACGACCTCCGACTTCTATATCAAAAAGATATCACACTTTCTCAAGTACATGGCCGACACACCGTGCAAGGGGAGCAGGCTCAGCCAAAACGACATGATTTTAATCAAACGGGAAGTTGTTGCCATCCTGAAGTCCCTGAAGAAGAAAGTTCTTATCCACCAGATGCAAGTAAAGCGGGACAAGATGGAAGGTCTGCCGAGCCATAACGACATCATGGCATGTTTGACTTCGACCAAAACTCGCATCCATCAGCTCCTGGATGTGATGGCCAGCAATCCGACTACCGCAACCCGGATACTCCTCTATGGGTACATGACCCTCCATTGGAGCTGTATTTACGGCCACCGTCCGGGGGTCTACTCCAACATGACCAACGCTGAGGGCCGAAAGGCGGATACAACTGGCACTGCCTTCGGCTACCTCATCCATGTGAGTGCTATTAAACAATGTATTTATTCTGGCAGTTATATGCATGATTGATATTGTATTGACGGTCTCTACCTCTGTCATAACAGGTAAGCAACCACAAGACGGCCAACGCGTTCGGGGAAGCGCAGCTGTACCTCACTGTAGAAGAATTTGGATGGATGAAGAGGTGGCTGGAAATCAAGGGTACGCTGACCTGCACCCAGAGCCGCTACTTCCTATACACAGCGGGGAAGAACCCGTCCAGGAACCTTGCCTACTCCCTGAGGTTGGCATGGGCTGATGTGGGGCTACAAGGTCCCATTAACTTCACCGACCTCCGCACAGTCCACGCCGATAATGCGAAGAGGTTTCAGGACAAAGGCAACCGCCAAAGAGTGAGTGATTTCATGTGTCACAACACTGCAACTGCAGACAAATTTTACGCGAAGAATCCTTCTTTGAAGGAGGCTGCGGACATACGGCTGCTCTTCACAGAGTCACTGCAAGCAGCAGCGGCGGCATCGACAGCAGCAGCAGTGGGACATGAAGACACTTTGGCGGGTATTGACATCGACAGTGACAGCTCTGGAGAGGAGCACAGCCCCGTTCCCTACCAAGACTCCCTACCAAGACTCAGCGATGCCGAGACGTCAGATGAAGAATTCTCCAAAAATGTCAACGCTTGGAGAGCGAAGAGGGACCAGTCACTGGCCGAACACAGCCCCTCAGACATGGGTGAAGAGAGGGTGCCATACTCTGCACCAACTTCACCCAATACAGACACTGTTGCCAGTGATCAACTTGTAAATATGCAATGTTTTGTTGTACTCAGTCCCCTTGTAAATACTTTATATCCTGTGTGAATGTATTTATTACTGTAAATATTACTGTTCATAAAGTTTGTTAAAATTACTTACTTTTTCCTCTGTTTTTAAAGCCCAATATGGGTTTTTTCCCTTTAAGATCCCCAGGGGCACGATATTCTGGTTCTGGTGGTAGCATGGAGGTGTTTAGTCCGAGTGAGGAGTGCTCAAGTGTGGGATGATTTGTAAGGTATAAGAGGGTAAAAAAAGTTAAAGTGTGAACCTCCAGCAGGGCAGGTGGTGCTGTGAAGAAGGCCGAATATGGATGCCGATGGGCGGACGATAGAGCACCGCAAAATACACCCCCCTTTAAGGGTCCCAGGGGCACGAGATTCTTGAGGGTGTGATCATATGGGTTTAGTCCGTGGGGGAGTGCTTAAGTTCGGGGGCCCGGGGGCCCGGGGGCCCAAGGGGCACGAGGTTCTGGAAGTACGCACGTCAGGGAGATATCCTGGAGCTCCTTAGTCCGTGTTTTGGGGGTCTTGGAGCGGCCACAGAGAGGTGCTTTTCCCCGGTGTATTTCATGGAAGTCTGAAATAGCCTGTTTGCTCATGGTAGGGAGGGATCCTGGAACTCCTTAGTCCGTGTTTTGGGGGTCTTGGAGCAGCCCCGAAGAGGTGGCTTTGTCGGTGTACGTAATGGGTAAGAAAGCCACCCTGGACGGGTCGTCAAATGTGGATGAAATGGACAGATTCCTGTACATTTCATGCACTTTTAATGGGAGGATGAAATGTAAGTGTGAACTAGCCTGTTTAATCCGATTTTGAGCACTCTTTTCCCCGCATAAACTAGTTTAAATCACCGTTAAACACTTATTTGCAATGTCTATTTAATTGACATCCCGCTATGCATTAAAGTCTGTGATCTGTACACACTAACCTGTACACTTGGCGGACCGCGACGGGTAGTTAATGTCCACACAGTGTACACACAAGTCCCGAGAGTATTCACAGTAATCTTACCCAGCTTTCACACACTAATTCCTGGGTAAGAAAGCCCTGTACATATCCCTGGATGAAATGGCCATGTGCACCCCTGTATTCACAGTAATCTTACCCAGCTTTCACACACTAATTCCTGGGTAAGAAAGCCCTGTACATATCCCTGGATGAAATGGCCATGTGCACCCCTGTATTCACAGTAATCTTACCCAGCTTTCACACACTAATTCCTGGGTAAGAAAGCCCTGTACATATCCCTGGATGAAATGGCCATGTGCACCCCTGTATTCACAGTAATCTTACCCAGCTTTCACACACTAATTCCTGGGTAAGAAAGCCCTGTACATATCCCTGGATGAAATGGCCATGTGCACCCCTGTATTCACAGTAATCTTACCTAGCATTCACACACTAATTCCTGGGTAAGAAGGCCACCTTGGACGGGTCGTCAAATGTGGATGAAATGGACAGATTCCTGTACATTTCATGCACTTTTAATGGGGTCGTCAAATGTGGATGAAATGGACAGATTCCTGTACATTTCATGCACTTTTAATGGGAGTCGTCAGTATATGGAGCTTAGCCCACAATTCCCGGAGGTTCCAAGCCGAATTTGGGAGCTCATAGGCGGCCTGCCATGCGCCCCCACCCGTGGAAAGCAAAGAAAGTAAAGAAAACGGTCAATTATATGTTAAAATAATCAAAAATGAAGTTTTTGAAAATTCTCGAAAAAACGGCTAAGTGCCAACGGAGGAGGGGGTCAAGTCTTCGGCGCTTCGGGACGAAGCCCCGGAGACTTTTGCACTCCCCCGTTGCAATTTACAATGGAGAGGGGAATCGAGACCTCCCTTCCTCCGTCCAAAAAATGCATTCATCTTTTCCAAGCTCCCATCTGCACGAAATCAGAAACCCGGTTTTTGAGAGCACTTAGAAAAAAACGAGCTATTTTCACATGATGGGGAAATCATGGAGGAATGTATCCGCCTCATGAGCACTTTGGATCGGATAAAATTGTTGCCTTGATGACCCCCAATCATGGTTCTCACAAAACTTTAAGTTTTCGAACTGGTCTCTGGAGGAATGCAAGGGGAGTTGTCAGGGGACTCTACCCGCCTCAAGAGGCACTATTTTCGGATACATTTTATCCATTTTCACTATGGTTCTTCCAAAAAGTTAACTTAGACTTTTTTCGACTCTGGAGGAAGGTAGGGGGAGTTGTCAGGGGACTCTACCCGCCTTATGGAACACTATTTTGGGGTACAATTAATCCATTTTCACCCTTTTCTCTGGTTCTTCCAAAAGATAACAGAGTATTTCCTGACTCTGGAGGAAGGTAGGGGGAGTTGTCAGGGGACTCTACCCGCCTTATGGAACACTATTTTGGGGTACTTTTTTTCCCATTTTCAACCCTTTTCTCTGGTTCTCCAAAAAGTCAAGTCAGACTTTTTTCCTGATTTCTCACTGATCGAATGGCAAACGCGACCCGCCATCGGAGGGCCTCCGCCGGCCCGGCCTCGTGCCGGTGCTCTGGCGGTCGGTTCCTCCGAACTGCGGGTTCGACTCTGATGGCCGGGAGGGTGTGCTGCGCGGGGGTAACCCCGCGGAGCACAGCCTTCCTGCCCGCCCGATATGAAGCGTGACCGAGACCAACCGTCTGACTCAGGGGTCCCACCACGGGTCCCACCACGGGTCCCGCGGCGGGACGGAGGTTCCGGGCTGGAACCTCCCCACCTCCGCCGCGGTGCACCCGGCAAACACTGTTTCTCGAACCCTCTACTGTTGCATAGCTGCTGCAATTGGCCTTGCTCCGGGCACCGGTTCCCCCGGGGACCAGTGTTCGGTGGCTCCACATGATATATGGTCGACCCTACTTCATAACATGCTACTCTCATCGAATCAGTTATGGTTCCCTTGATTGCTCAACGTTACTTGGGTGACTGTGACAAGTCTAGACCTAATACATGTCAACGAACGCTGACCTTCGGTGAAGGTCCGTGGTTCGTGCATTTATCAGATCCAAAACCCATGCGGGGTGCTCTCCGGGGCGCCCTGGGACCTTTGGTGACTCTAGATAACCTCGCAGGCCCTCGTAGCGATCACGGGTAACGGAGAATCATGGTTTGATTCGGGAGAGGGAGCCTTACAACCGGTTACCATGATATAGGGTTGACCGTACTTCATCACAGGCTACCAGTTTCATCCTGCGTAACAACCACATATGCTTGTCTGCAAAGAGTGAACTGCCTGGTCCTGCCCTGGTGTTCCTCTACGGCTAGTGTCCAGCTGTCAGCTGTGCTATCAGCAAATTTGACCCGCCATCGGAGGGCCTCCTCCCCGGGTCCACATGCCGGTGCTGGACGGTCGGACTAATAATATTTTTCAGGGGTCTGCACTTTGAAGCTCCTGGAGCGGCCTGCCATCGGAGGGCCTCCTCCGGCCCGGCCTCGTGCCGGTGCTCTGGCGGTCGGTTCCTCCGAACTGCGGGTTCGACTCTGATGCACTTTGAAGCTCCTGGAGCGGCCTGCCATCGGAGGGCCTCCACCGGCCCGGCCTCGTGCCGGTGCTCTGGCGGTCGGTTCCTCCGAACTGCGGGTTCGACTCTGATGCACTTTGAAGCTCCTGGAGCGGCCTGCCATCGGAGGGCCTCCACCGGCCCGGCCTTGTGCCGGTGCTCTGGCGGTCGGTTTCCTCCGAACTGCGGGTTCGACTCTGATGGCCGGGAGGGTCAAATCCCCAAATATGTGTATTTGCCCAAATGATGGATATAAACAAAATGCTATTTTACAGGACAGGACAGGACAGGACAGGACATGACGGATGTAGGTGTATTTTCACAGCTTTTTGGAAATACACCAAATGTGATTTGCAGGGCGACCCAAAGCTCCTTTTACCCAAGTGATGTGCACGTCACGGAGCTCATTTCATTACATGGTTTACCAGGGGCACTAAGGTTTTACCCGGATGTCCTTATGTGTTTAGTCAGAGTGCTTGAGTTTGGGTACACGTCTTTGCCAGGCACACACAACCGAATATGGATGCCGATGGGCGGACGATAAAGCCCCGCAAAATACACCACCTTTAAGTAATACCAGGGCCATGATAACATCCTCCACGGGAGGGTGGGTGTTGTTGCTGCTGCTGCTTCTGCTGTGAATAAGGCCGAATATGGATGCTGGTGTGCGGACAGTAAAGCACCGCAAAATACACCACCTTTAAGTGTTGCCAGGGGCACGTGAACATCCTCCACCGGAGGGTGGGTGCTGCTGCTGTGAAGAAGGCCGACTATGGATGCCGATGGGGGGACGATAAAGCACCGCAAAATACACCCCCCTTTAAGATTCCCAGGGGCACGAGATTCTTGAGGGTGTGATCATCTGGGTTTAGTCTGTGGGGGAGTGCTTAAGTTCGGGGGCCCGGGGACCCAAGGTGCGCGAGGTTCTGGAAGTACGCGTGTCAGGGAGAGATCCTGGAGCTCCTTAGTCCGTGTTTTGGGGGTCTTGGAGCGGCCCCAACGACGTGCTTTTCCCCGGTGTATTTCATGGAAGTCTGAAATAGCCTGTTTGCTCAAGGCAGGGAGGGATCCTGGAGCTCCTTAGTCCGTGTTTTGGGGGTCTTGGAGCGGCCCCAATGAGGTCGCTTTGTCGGTGTATTTCATGGAAGTCTGAAATAGCCTGTTTGCTCAAGGCAGGGAGGGATCCTGGAGCTCCTTAGTCCGTGTTTTGGGGTTCTTGGAGCGGCCCCAACGAGGTGTCTTTGTCGGTGTACGTAATGGAAGTGTGAAATAGCCTGTTTGCTCAAGGCAGGGAGGGATCCTGGAGCTCCTTAGTCCGTGTTTTGGGGGTCTTGGAGCGGCCCCAACGAGGTCGCTTTGTCGGTGTACGTAATGGGTAAGAAAGCCACCCTGTACGCGTCGTCAAATGTGGATGAAATGGACAGATTCCTGTATATTTCATGCACTTTTAATGGGAGTCGTCACGTGTGGATGAAATGGCCATATCTTCCCTAAATTCACATCAATCTTACCCAGCTTTCACACACTAATTCCTGGGTAATAAAGCCATGTGCACACTGTATTTACAGTAATCTTACCCAGCTTTCAGACAATAATTCCTGGTTAAGAAAGCCACCCTGTACGCGTCGTCAAATGTGGATGAAATGGACAGATTCCTGTACATTTCATGCACTTTTAATGGTAGTCGTCACGTGTGGATGAAATGGCCATATCTTCCCTAAATTCACATCAATCTTACCCAGCTTTCACACACTAATTCCTGGGTAATAAAGCCATGTGCACACTGTATTTACAGTAATCTTACCCAGCTTTCAGACACTAATTCCTTGGTAAGAAAGCCACCCTGTACGCGTCGTCAAATGTGGATGAAATGGACAGATTCCTGTATATTTCATGTACTTTTAATGGGAGTCGTAATGTAAGTGTGAAATAGCTTGTTTAATCCGATTTTGAGCACTCTTTTCCCCGCATAAACTAGTTTAAATCACCGTTAAACACTTATTTGCAATGCATTCCCGCTATGCATTAAAGTCCGTGATCTGGACACACTATCCAAAAGTAGCAGGACTGAACCCTTGGGATGACCGAAAGGGCCATATTATGGAGCCGTCGGACACTTGCTGAGCCTCCGCTAACTCCCATTTTACACACGCCCCTCCAAGTTTGTAAAATCTTCGGACCCCGCGAGGTCTCGCCGGGGTCGCGACCTCGACCCCTCGACCTGATGTTAGGCGCCCGTTACCGTATTTATGTCCTATATTCCCTTGCCGTACTCTGTTCCGCCTCGGACCACCAGGTGGCGATGTCGGGGGTGCCATCCACTCAATATGGGTCCAATTACCCAATATTGTTATGTATGTACATATTTTATATAATATATATAATGTTGTGGGGGGGGGGGTTGGCCGACAACTCAATAAGTTGGTCCCACTTACCGAATATTTGTAATGTCGGGGGGGGGGGTGGGGGGGGTGTGGGGGGTTGTGGGGGGGGTGTCCGATATAGTGAGTAAGTGGATTGCATATGGTCCTGCTGTACACTATATGGTCCTGCTGTACACTCACTAACTTAGCATGAACTGGCTTTTTTTTACCCTCATCTGCCTTACACATCCTCCCACACTTGAGCACTTTTCTTAACGGAAGGTTTTGTAACATTTTAAGCCGTAACCTTTGACATTTAGTCACACCAGAGGCATCCATTTGCATCTGCTCTCCGAGACGGTTAAAATGACATCAAGCTCAAGGCGGTCAGACCTTCCTTTGTGCTGTAAAGGGCACCGTACGGCATTAAAGCGTGACCTTTGACATTTGGAGCTTTGTTACATTTCAAGCCGTAACCTTTGACATTAGGAGCAGCGGAGGCATCAATCTGCATGTACTCTTCGAGCCGGTTCTAATGAGAGCAAGCTCAAAGAGGTCGGAACTTCCTTTGCGCCGTCGAGGGTACTGTCGGCATTGCGAATGTGACCTCTGACCTCGGTTTTGACCTTGTCCGAGGTCGCAGGGTCCCCACATTTTGCCAGCGGGTTCCACACAAGTGCAACAACAAACTCTCGGAGTTTCGGAGCGCCAACCACATTTTTTCAATTTTCTTCCCATCTGCCAACACAAGCCTGTCATATGCTAAGCTCCAGACAGCATTTTGTGAGAAAGTTTGACATTTTCTTGAAAAATGTTCTGGGTGGGTTACAGTTGACATACTTCAGATTCCTGATCTGGGCCTTATTTAGAGGACCCCTGTGAAAAGATTATCTCTTTAGCCCTTTTCAAAGTACTTTAAACACTCACGGAGCACTGCGGCTTCTCAAAAGGCCTTAACGGAAGGTTTTGTTACATTTTAAGCCGTAACCTTTGACATTTAGTCGCACCAGAGGCATCCATTTGCATCTGCTCTCCGAGACGATTAAAATGACATCAAGCTCAAAGCGGTCGGACCTTCCTTTGTGCTATAAAAGGCACCGTACGGCATGAAACCGTGACCTTTGACCTTTGGAGCTTTGTTACATTTCAAGCCGTAACCTTTGACATTAGGAGCAGCGGAGGCATCAATCTGCATGTACTCTTCGAGCCGGTTCTAATGAGAGCAAGCTCAAAGCGGTCGGACCTTCCTTTGCGCCGTCGAGAGTACTGTCGGCATTGCGAATGTGACCTCTGATCTCGGATTTGACCTTGTCCGAGGTCGCAGGGTCCCCATATTTTGCAAGCGGGTTCCACACAAGTGCAACAACACACTCTCGGAGTTTCGGAGCGCCAACCACATCTTTTCAATTTTTTTAATTTTCTTCCCATCTGCCAACACAAGCCTGTCATATGCTCTACTCCAGACAGCATTTTGTGAGAAAGTTTGACATTGTATTGAAAAAAGGTTCTGGGTGGGTTACAGTTTACATACTTCAGATTCCTGATCTGGGCCTTATTTAGAGGCCCCCTGTGAAAAAATTATCTCTTTAGCCCTTTTTAAAGTACTTTAAACACTCACGGAGCACTGCGACTTCTCAAAAGGCCTTAACGGAGGGTTTTGTTACATTTTAAGCCGTAACCTTTGACATTTAGTCACACCAGAGGCATCCATCTGCATCTGCTCTCCGAGACGGTTAAAATGACATCAAGCTCAAAGCGGTCGGACCTTCCTTTGTGCTGTAAAAGGCACCGTACGGCATGAAAGCGTGACCTTTGACCTTTGAAACTTTGTTACATTTCAAGCCGTAACCTTTGACATTAGGAGCAGCAGAGGCATCAATCTGCATGTACTTTTCGAGCCGGTTCTAATGAGAGCAAGCTCAAGGCGGTCCGACCTTCCTTTCCGCCGTAAAGGGCACAGTACGGCATGAAAACGTGACCTCTGACCTCAGTTTTGACCTTGTGGAAGGTCGCAGGGTCCCCATATTTTGCAAGCGGGTTCCACACAAGCTAAACAACACACTCTCAAAGGCTCGGAGCGCCAAGCACATTTTTGGAATTGTTTTCAATTTTCTCATTCTTCTCCAGCACTAGCCTCTCAGACTATTCACGTAAATCAGAATTATGTGAGAAAATTTAAATGTTATTGAAAAAAAAATTATGGGTGGGTTTAAGTTTCCATACTTCAGATTCCCAGACACCACCCCCCCCATAAGTATAAGTACATGGTAAAAATATTTGGTAAGTGGGACCCATATTGGGTTGTCGTACACCCAATGGTGTGTGGGGGACACACCATTACAAATATTTGGTAAGTGGGACCCATATTGAACCCCCACCCCCCCCCCCATAAGTATAAGTACACAGTACGTTAATATTTGTTTAATATGTGGGAAGCACACTAGTGCCCGGCCGTCCAATTCTCCCATAGGGATATAGCAGCACCGTCCATATATTGGGGCCAAGGGATGGTCCACCGAATTTGCAGTCCCGTCGCCACTATATTTGTGCCGGACATATGTCTGGGGGAGGGGTGTACGACAACCCAATATGGGTCCCACTTACCAAATATTTGTAATGGTGTGTGGGGGGGTGTACGACAACCCAATATGGGTCCCACTTACCAAATATTTGTAATGGTGTGTGGGGGGGGTGTACGACAACCCAATATGGGTCCCACTTACCAAATATTTGTAATGGTGTGTGGGGGAGGGGTGTACGACAGTGTACGCAAAATACACCCCCCTTTAAGATTCCCAGGGGCACGAGATTCTTGAGGGTGTGATCATCTGGGTTTAGTCCGTGGGGGAGTGCTTAAGTTCGGGGGCCCGGGGACCCAAGGTGTGCGAGGTTCTGGAAGTACGCATGTCAGGGAGAGATGCTGGGGCTGCTGCGTCCGCGTTTTGGGGGTCTTGGAGCGGCCCCGAAGAGGTGGCTTTGTCGGTGTACATAATGGGTAAGAAAGCCACCCTTGACGGGTCGTCAAATGTGGATGAAATGGACAGAGTGCTGTACATTTCATGCATTTCTAATGGGGTCGTCGAATGTGATTGAAATGGACAGAGTCCTGTACATTTCATGCATTTTTAATGGGAGTATTCAGGTGTGGATGAAATGGCCATACCTTCCCTAAATTCACAGCAAACTCACCCAGCTTTCACACACTAATTCCTGGGTAATAGAGCCATGTGCACACTGTATTTAAAGTAATCTTACCCAGCTTTCAGACACTAATTCCTGGGTAAGAAATGTGAATGAAATGGACAGATTCCTGTACATTTCAATCACTTTTGATGGGAGTATTCAGGTGTGGATGAAATGGCCATATCTCCCTTAAATTCACAGCAAACTTACCCATCTTTCACACACTAATTGCTGGGTAATAAAGCCATGTGCACCCTGTATTTAAAGTAATCTTACCCAGCTTTCAGACACTAATTCCTGGGGAAGAAAGTCACCCTGGACGGGTCATCAAATGTGATTGAAATGGACAGAGTCCTGTCCATTTCAATCACTTTGTATGGGAGTCGTGAGGTGTGTATGAAATGGCCATATCTTCCTTAAATTCACATCAAACTTACCCAGCTTTCACAAACTAATTCCTGGGTAATAAAGCCATGTGTACCCTGTATTTAAAGTAATCTTACCCAGCTTTCAGACACTAATTCCTAGGTAAGAAAGTCACCCTGCATGCGTCGTCAAATGTGGATGAAATGGACAGAGTCCTGTACATTTCATGCATTTTTAATGGGAGTCATCAGGTGTGTATGAAATGGCCATATCTTCCTTAAATTCACATCAAACTTACCCAGCTTTCACACACTAATTCCTGGGTAATAAAGCCATGTGCACACTGTATTTAAAGTAATCTTACCCAGCTTTCAGACACTAATTCCTGGGGAAGAAAGTCACCCTGGACGGGTCATCAAATGTGGATGAAATGGACAGATTCCTGTACATTTCAATCACTTTTAATGGGAGTCGTGAGGTGTGGATGAAATGGCCATATCTCCCTTAAATTCACAGCAAACTTACCCATCTTTCACACACTAATTGCTGGGTAATACAGCCATGTGCACACTGCATTTAAAGTAATCTTACCCAGTTTTCAGACACTAATTCCTGGGTAAGAAATGTGAATGAAATGGACATATTCCTGTACATTTCAATCACTTTTGATGGGAGTCGTGAGGTGTGTATGAAATGGCCATATCTCCCTTAAATTCACAGCAAACTTACCCATCTTTCACACACTAATTGCTGGGTAATACAGCCATGTGCACACTGCATTTAAAGTAATCTTACCCAGCTTTCAGACACTAAATCCTGGGTAAGAAAGTCCCCCTGCATGGACAGATTCCTGTACATTTCAATCACTTTTGATGGGAGTCATCAGGTGTGTATGAAATGGCCATATCTTCCTTAAATTCACAGTAAACTTACCCATCTTTCACACACTAATTGCTGGGTAATACAGCCATGTGCACACTACATTTAAAGTAATCTTACCCAGCTTTCAGACACTAATTCCTGGGTAACAAAGTCACCATGGAAGGGTCGTCAAATGTGGATGAAATGGACAGATTCCTGTACATTTCAATCACTTTTGATGGGAGTATTCAGGTGTGGATGAAATGGCTATATCTTCCTTAAATTCACATCAAACTTACCCAGCTTTCACACACTAATTCCTGGGTAATAAAGCCATGTGCACACTGTATTTAAAGTAATCTTACCCAGCTTTCAGACACTAATTCCTGGGGAAGAAAGTCACCCTGGACGGGTCATCAAATGTGGATAAAATGAACAGATTCCTGTACATTTCAATCACTTTTAATGGGAGTCGTGAGGTGTGGATGAAATGGCCATATCTCCCTTAAATTCACAGCAAACTTACCCATCTTTCACACACTAATTGCTGGGTAATACAGCCATGTGCACCCTGTATTTAAAGTAATCTTACCCAGCTTTCAGACACTAATTCCTGGGGAAGAAAGTCACCCTGGACGGGTCATCAAATGTGATTGAAATGGACAGATTCCTGTACATTTCAATCACTTTTAATGGGAGTCATCAGGTGTGGATGAAATGGCCATACCTTCCTTAAAGTCACATCAAACTTACCCAGCTTTCACACACTAATTCATGGGTAATAAAGCCATGTGCACACTGTATTTAAAGTAATCTTACCCAGATTTCAGACACTAATTCCTGGGTAAGAAATGTGAATGAAATGGACATATTCCTGTACATTTCAATCACTTTGTATGGGAGTCGTGAGGTGTGTATGAAATGGCCATATCTTCCTTAAATTCACAGCAAACTTACCCATCTTTCACACACTAATTCCTGGGTAATAAAGCCATGTGCACACTGTATTTAAAGTAATCTTACCCAGCTTTCAGACACTAATTCCTGGGGAAGAAAGTCACCCTGGACGGGTCATCAAATGTGGATAAAATGGACAGATTCCTGTACATTTCAATCACTTTTAATGGGAGTCGTGAGGTGTGGATGAAATGGCCATATCTCCCTTAAATTCACAGCAAACTTACCCATCTTTCACACACTAATTGCTGGGTAATACAGCCATGTGCACCCTGTATTTAAAGTAATCTTACCCAGCTTTCAGACACTAATTCCTGGGGAAGAAAGTCACCCTGGACGGGTCATCAAATGTGATTGAAATGGACAGATTCCTGTACATTTCAATCACTTTGTATGGGAGTTGTGAGGTGTGGATGAAATGGCCATATCTTCCTTAAATTCACATCAAACTTACCCAGCTTTCACACACTAATTCATGGGTAATAAAGCCATGTGCACACTGTATTTAAAGTAATCTTACCCAGCTTTCAGACACTAATTCCTGGGGAAGAAAGTCACCCTGGACGGGTCATCAAATGTGATTGAAATGGACAGATTCCTGTACATTTCAATCACTTTTAATGGGAGTCATCAGGTGTGGATGAAATGGCCATACCTTCCTTAAATTCACATCAAACTTACCCAGCTTTCACACACTAATTCATGGGTAATAAAGCCATGTGCACACTGTATTTAAAGTAATCTTACCCAGCTTTCAGACACTAATTCCTGGGGAAGAAAGTCACCCTGGCGGGTCATCAAATGTGGATGAAATGGACAGATTCCTGTACATTTCAATCACTTTTAATGGGAGTCGTGAGGTGTGGATGAAATGGCCATATCTCCCTTAAATTCACAGCAAACTTACCCATCTTTCACACACTAATTGCTGGGTAATACAGCCATGTGCACACTGCATTTAAAGTAATCTTACCCAGTTTTCAGACACTAATTCCTGGGTAAGAAATGTTAATGAAATGGACATATTCCTGTACATTTCAATCACTTTTGATGGGAGTCGTGAGGTGTGTATGAAATGGCCATATCTCCCTTAAATTCACAGCAAACTTACCCATCTTTCACACACTAATTGCTGGGTAATACAGCCATGTGCACACTGCATTTAAAGTAATTTTACCCAGCTTTCAGACACTAAATCCTGGGTAAGAAAGTCCCCCTGCATGGACAGATTCCTGTACATTTCAATCACTTTTGATGGGAGTCATCAGGTGTGTATGAAATGGCCATATCTTCCTTAAATTCACAGTAAACTTACCCATCTTTCACACACTAATTGCTGGGTAATACAGCCATGTGCACACTGCATTTAAAGTAATCTTACCCAGCTTTCAGACACTAAATCCTGGGTAAGAAAGTCCCCCTGCATGGACAGATTCCTGTACATTTCAATCACTTTTGATGGGAGTCATCAGGTGTGTATGAAATGGCCATATCTTCCTTAAATTCACAGTAAACTTACCCATCTTTCACACACTAATTGCTGGGTAATACAGCCATGTGCACACTGCATTTAAAGTAATCTTACCCAGCTTTCAGACACTAATTCCTGGGTAACAAAGTCACCCTGGAAGGGTCGTCAAATGTGGATGAAATGGACAGATTCCTGTACATTTCAATCACTTTTGATGGGAGTATTCAGGTGTGGATGAAATGGCCATATCTTCCTTAAATTCACATCAAACTTACCCAGCTTTGACACACTAATTCCTGGGTAATAAAGCCATGTGCACACTGTATTTAAAGTAATCTTACCCAGCTTTCAGACACTAATTCCTGGGGAAGAAAGTCACCCTGGACGGGTCATCAAATGTGATTGAAATGGACAGATTCCTGTACATTTCAATCACTTTTAATGGGAGTCATCAGGTGTGGATGAAATGGCCATATCTTCCTTAAATTCACATCAAACTCACCCAGCTTTCACACACTAATTCCTCGGTAATATAGCCGTGTGCACACTGCATTTAAAGTAATCTTACCAGCTTTCAGACACTAATTCCTGGGTAACAAAGTCACCCTGGAAGGGTCGTCAAATGTGGATGAAATGGACAGATTCCTGTACATTTCAATCACTTTTGATGGGAGTCATCAGGTGTGGATGAAATGGCCATACCTTCCTTAAATTCACATCAAACTTACCCAGCTTTCACACACTAATTCCTTGGTAATAAAGCCATGTGTACCCTGTATTTAAAGTAATCTTACCCAGCTTTCAGACACTAATTCCTGGGTAAGAAAGTCACCCTGCATGCGTCGTCAAATGTGGATGAAATGGACAGAGTCCTGTACATTTCATGCATTTTTAATGGGAGTCATCAGGTGTGTATGAAATGGCCATATCTTCCTTAAATTCACATCAAACTTACCCAGCTTTCACACACTAATTCATGGGTAATAAAGCCATGTGCACACTGTATTTAAAGTAATCTTACCCAGCTTTCAGACACTAATTCCTGGGGAAGAAAGTCACCCTGGACGGGTCATCAAATGTGATTGAAATGGACAGAGTCCTGTACATTTCAATCACTTTTAATGGGAGTCGTCAGGTGTGGATGAAATGGCATGTTTAATCCGATTTGGAGCACTCTTTTCCCCGCATAAACTAGTTTAAATCACCGTTAAACACTTATTTAAAATTTCAATTTAATAGACTTCCCGCTATGCATTAACGCCCGTGATCTGGACCCACTACCCTGTACATTTGGCCGACCGCGGCCGGTAGTAAATGTCCACCCAGTCTACCCATCAGTCCCTAGAGTATGTAAGGGATTACTTCTTTAAAGAAGTAACGAGCAAACACTACTTTATAAAAGTAACTTCCCCAACACTGCTTATGGATTATCAGAAATCATTCAAAGGGACACAGACACATTGGATTAACCTCGGCAGCGTTTTTATCGTTTTAATGCCATTGAAGACCAGTTTTGACCAGACTACGACACAGGTGAGCCATTTTGTCGTTTCTAGCTACCTAGCGCCACATGTTTGGATGTCTGTTCTTGTTACTATCTTCGCTTGCCCAAAACCAGAAGCCGGGTTACGCTCTATAGAAAACTAGGCGTTTTGCCATAAATATGATGATGTATTATCAGTAATCATTTCAAAGTGACACAGATACCTCATTCACACCAACGCAACTCCGGTTCAAGCTCCGTGCTAGAGCTTTTCAGGTTCAGAACCGGTTCTTCGGTTTAGCTCCGGCTCTTTTCACACTGCCCAGAGTCCGACTGGTGCTGCGTCATCGTTTGCGTCATGACTAAACCGATTGCGTGCCTGCTTCATAAAGCCAACCCGCGCGGAAACCCCTCACAGCTGACACCAACAACAACAACGGCTGATTGTGCTCCAGCTTCCTCTGTACCTCTTCAGAAGACCAGATTCCCGGTAGGTAGCTGGTCTTTTCAGTGGACCACTGCTGCTTGTTACGTTTCTCCATCGTTGTGTACAAACTGGATAAAACGCCAGCTTTTTGTTGTTGTTCAGGAGTTGATCCCGCCCCTGCCCCCGCCTCGACGTCAGCGTGACGTATGCGGTGCTTTTGCTCTAGCCGGACAATTTGTTGGTGCTTGAAACGAACCGGATTCCGGAGCTAAGAGGCGGCTCCGCTGCGGTGTGAACAGGAAAACCTGGTGCTTTTCAAGCTCCAGCTCCGAATATATGCGGTTTAATGCCATTGAACACAACCTTTGATCAGAAAACAGCAAAGGTAAGACATATTAAGTTGTGCGTTGTTTTTCCTGGCTTTCGCTGCTGTGGGTTTTGGTCGCTCAGTGATGATACATATACCAATGGAATCTTTGGATTCTCAGCTTTCACATGATATCTAGCTTGTGCAGATATCGCATGAAGTATAAAATATCGCTACCGTGAGTGCATTAGCGTTTTTTCGCTTAGTGCTAATTTAGACGCTTGGTGTTCGACTTGTCTGAGTTTGGGTAAAAAATGTTAATATTGTCAGTTAGCTGAGTTTCTTCCCGTTAAGTGGGTATGACAGATTAATAGGTTGTTAAGCTGTGGAACCTGTGAAAGCCTGGCAGCCCCCGCCAGCGGCTTTCTTTTCACGAAACTGTCTCGGGGCTTCTTAACATTTAACAACCTATTCATGTGTCATACCCACTTAACGGGAAGAAACTCAACTAACTGACGATATGAAAATGTTTAGCTAAACAAAACACAAGGGTAATACCAAGCCTCTGAATTAGCACTAAGAGAAAAAATGCCAACACACTTGCATAACTCACGGTAGAAATATTGTATTACCTATTGGATCTGCACAAACAATATATCAATTCCACAGATTCTAGAGGTATAAGTATCATCACTGTGCGAACAGAACTCAGGGCAGTGAAGGCAAAACCAGACGACACACAACGTAGCTTTACGGAGCCAAAACGGCAAATATGTCTTACCTTGGCTGTTTTCTGATCAAAAGTTGTGTTCAATGGCATTAAAAGGCATATAAACGCTGCTGAAAGTTAATCCAATGTGTCTGTCACTTTGAAATGATTACTGATAATCCATCGTAACATTTTTATCAAAAAAGGAGATTTCATATGTGTGTGACACAGTTTTGCGCAATATTGTTGTGTTTGCCCCCGCTGGCTTTTAATGGCATTAAGAAACATAATTATAAAATGGAATTTAAAAGCAAAGATAATAAAACAAATGGTACATGGATAAAAGTTACAGTTTAAGATATGAATAGTTCACACAGAAGTTCCACTTTACTGATGAACACAACGGCTCAGTTTCAATTAAAAGCAGCAGCAAAAAGAAAAGTCTTCTTGCTGGATTTGAAAGCAGTCAGAGTTGCAGCGGACCTGCAGGTTTCTGGGACTTTGTTCCAGATACTTGGAGCATAATAACTGAACGCTGCTTCTCCAGGTTTAGTTCTGACTCTGGGGACAGGAAGCCGACCAGTCCCTGAAGACCTGAGAGGTCTGGATGGTTCATAGTTTAGCAGGAGGTCAGACATGTCTTCTGGGCCTAAACCATTCAGTGCTTTATAAACCAGCAGCAGTATTTAGAAATCTATTCTTTGACACACAGGAAGCCAGTGTGAAGACTTCAGAACAGGAGTGATGTGATCCACTGTCTTAGTGTCAGTGAGGACCAGAGATGGGGTCGTTACTAAAAAAAGTAATATATTACACTACTTCGTCACTCTCTTTACTCGTTACTTTACTCGCAGGGCCGGCCCGCCCCTCCCTACGGGAAGATCACGCAGACTGCTAAAGTTTCAAATGTTCTCTTTAGTTCAGTTGTCGCATCAGACTGATCCAGATCCTGAATGTTCTCCTGTCTGACCGTGGCTGTCCTCTGTCTCCTGATATCTGTATGTTGCGCATTATATCTCTGAACGATGGTGAGTCCTCTGCACATGGGCAACATTTCCTCTACTATGAAGGATGCTACAAGCCTGTCCATCTCTGCTTTGGTTACCGCTCCTCCAAATTCTAATTGTTGCTGCTTCGGGGTCGGCGGCGGCGCACTCACAATATCCTCCCTCTGGGTTCGGGGGTCCTTAGCTGTTAGCTTCACCTTAGCATGTGTTCTTTGCAGGTGCTTGTTGAGGTTGGACGTGGAGTTTACAGCAGTGGATAACAGCTGCTGGCCTGGACACAGTTTGCACCTCACCGTCACATTCCTGTCTATTCTTCGGACGAACTCAAAGCAATGGGCCGACCTCCACCCCTCGAGAGTTATCGCTGACTCAGCCATGTTTATGCAGACTTTCATGTCTCTAATCCTACTTGTATTCTCTTTGTCTGCATGCACACATATCCAATTCTGTTATTAGCTCAGTCTGGATCATGAATCGTGGTCTTTGTGTATTATATGCTGTCCACACAGTAAGCCTTCTGAGACTAAAGTGTAATGTGGAGATCTGGTCATGCAATTAAAAGGATGAATTGATTGTTAATCTGTCAACCAAAGTTTATTCCAGCATGTGTCTGGGCAAGAAGCGGGTACACGATGAGCAGGCAGTCAGATTATAAGCAGTTCTCTTGTCTCTCTGTTCCTTTCAGCTCGGCGGTAAAGTAGTAGAAAACCAGTTTCCTTTCTCGATAATCTATGAGGAAGGAGACGAAACGGAAGGTGGCTGCATGCACAGGAAGTCCAGAGGGATGTTCCACTCTCTTCCTGGTTACCCACAATGCTCATTGGTCAGTGGGGTGGTCAACTTCTTCCTGGCTCGTACAGATGCCGCACAGAGGGTGGGATTCGACCCTAAGCTCAAGAGGATAGGACACTCGGGTAGGTCTAGACGGTCCAAGTGGCAGTAAGTCCACTCTTTCATTGTTTGCTGTCCACCATCGAGCTGTGTTTTTTCTAAATGGAAAATGTCTGTCTCCAGAGTTCTTCATGGATGGCCTGGGCTCCTTGATGGTGGCAACGTGTGGCCATGTGTCCATTGGACATCAGAAAGGACGTGCACACAACAACAACTACGGGAGGTTCAGACACCCTGGCGTTAGTGATCAGCGCTTTAGAGTGCAGCTTAACTTCTTTAAAAACCACCTGAAGTGTCTCCTCTTTGGATAGAAGACCAGAGCATACAGGTAGAGGATGTATACATATCATTCTCCTGTATGGTGCAATACAATGACAATGGTTCATATTGAACACATCAATGATCCAAGAAATGTTTTCTTCACTTAAGTTTCTGTCTGTAAACAGTGTGTCAGTTCTAGCAGTACTTCTTGTCTTAGCATAATAAAGGCTATGGAGAATGGTACGATTTGATGGATCTGGAAGACCATGTCAAGTTCACAAACAGGGCGGCCTTCCGATCTACAGGTGTATTAACTACAAGTCATCCAGACTGAGTTAAGACAGCTGATTTTATGCTAACGTGGGTTTATCATGCATAATTATTTTCCCAGAATATGTACGTATACGGGTGATATTACCCGTTTTCAATCGTATTCCCAGTGTAGTGGATTCCTGTAGTTCACCACATTCAGCGTCTCTCGGGGATGTTTCTACGTCTCCCCATATAATCCCACGGTCCTTCCTTTGTTGGCCCTAGGAGTGTCTGTTACAGCCAGTGACGTCACAGTGCCTACTGTTGGAGAATGAGGTTTTTACAACCCAACTCCTCTCCGCGTGTCGTTTTGGCGAGTCCTGCTTAAAATTATAACGGAGGAAATTAGAAGACACCAGGATACCAGTTAAACAATAATCTGTTTTAATTAAACAAGGTAATAATGCAATATAATACATTACTATACAATATAAAAATCATAAGTAACGTAGGAGTACTCCTGCCCTGATTCACGCGCTGTGATCCTTCTGTCTGGGCAGCGCGCAAAGAGAGAACGAACAAAAGGCTGAACAGCTTCTTTCATACCAAGAGTTTACTCAGTCGTCTTTTCCGGTCATTTCATTTGGGAGATACCAAAGACGCTGTCTCACAGTGAATCAGCGCGGGCCAGCAGAGAACCAAACAGTTTCAGTTTGAAGCAAAACTCATTCTTATTATGTAGCTTATCACACAATAGTCCATATGTTTTCCCTTTATGAAAGCCATAAAGGGAATTGTTGGGAATTTACCAGTCATCATCTCATGACCCCCTCAGGACCAGCTAACCCACAGAGCTTAACTGTCCTCATACTCCCCCGGCCCTCTCTTAACTGTGTGACTCAATTCTCAAGGCCTGCAGGATGCGCATCATTAATTTAAGAAGAATTTAACCATTATATCTGGGGAAATGTCCCTCGCAATTTGCAAAGCCTATCGATGGTTTAACCAAGAACAACACTCAAAGGGGTAATCTTTTCACTCAAAACAGAACTCACAAGTCATTCTGCATCTTCCCTCTTTAAAAATAGCCTAAAAACACCCTTTTGATAAACGGCTAAAAGTGAAAGAAAAGGACTATTGCGCTAGTCTACTTTTAAGAAAGGGAACATTGTTTCAGGAATCTATAAAAAACCTCTATATTTAAGAGGAAAAATGTACTTTTTGTTCCTTCAACTATTAACACACAGGAATGTATAAACCCACACATATATTAGGGATGACATGATGCAATACACCTCCTATATCTGGGTGACATTAAAATGAATATACCAAAAATATGCTGCCTCACTTCTTCTGTATAATACCTTACATCAATTTCCACACTACCGACCATGTTTAAAATGTTAAGAAGTCATTTGTCATACTCTTCCACTGTACAGGTCAACGGGCTGCTGGGAGCCTCCAAAGATGGACGACTTGCGGTTGACGTCACATTCCCTGCAGTTTGAGTTCCTCGTTGCCAGATGATTGTATAAATCAATAACATAAGTGTGCCTGAAAAAGTGAGCAGTATCTTTGTGTGACATTAGTTTCTTTTGGCTTGAAACTTTTTCTAAATAAACGCCTCGGACTGTGTTCTCCCTTTGTCCATGTGTGGGATTCCTGCTCAGCCAAAGCCTCAGGGAACAAAGGCTCATCAACAAGGCCCCACTGACACGGAGTGTTATCCACCCCATAACAACATGATGATGACATTAATGCACATCATGTCAACAACATCTTAACACTGTACATCCTGCACATCTCTTCTCCGCACTACCTCTTTGAAACCAGCTCAACTCTCCACTTTACAGTATATAGTTATGGTCAAATGTAAATATTGTTATAGTAGTCCTGTAGAGGTTAAGCAACGCTTTGAGCCTCTGAGGATCCGCTATCTTGGCGTGAACACAAAGTTTCCAGGTGAATAAAAGTCTGATAAAAAGTTTCCAGTTAAATACAGTCCATTTATTTCCTTTTTACTGGTGTCCATTTAACTTGCTTCATTTTCTCATTCACCATACATAATATTACGGTTCACACAATACCTTTAGCAAATATTTGTGTCTGTGCTCCGTGTGTCTGTGTGTGTTCTCCGTGTGTCTGTGTGTGTTCTCCGTGTGTTTAAAAACGATATGGCCTTCCAGTGGAATCTCTAACCACAAACATTGGTTCCTACCTTTATACCCACAGTGTTAATTGGCTCCTATAAGTCCTTTCTTTATTTGATTTGTTTTGTATTCTTCTTTCCGTGTCTTTGAATGCACCACATACCGCAAAGCAAATGTCTTATACGTGTAAACCTACTTGGTGATAAACCCATCCTGATTCTGGTGCATTTGCATCAGCTGCTAGTGAAGGGTTGTACTTTAAAGCTCACCAATTATGCTATATTTGAAGAATACATTTTAGGGCCATCTATCAAAATACCAAACAGATCACCCATTGTACCCTCATACCCCTTTATTTCAGCATTGTTATAAAAGTGCTGATGCTGGCCCTTTAAATGTAACCGAGCTGCTGCTGGCCACGCCCCTTTGGAGCTGCTGCTGGCCACGCCCCTTTGGAGCTGCTGCTGGCCACGCCCCTTTGGAGCTGCTGCTGGCCATGCCTTTTTTGAGCGTCTGCAAGCAAGCAGTTATCTGTGAAGACAAGGCTCTCTACAAAGACAGTGTTTACACTCATTAAGTAATGCGTTAACTTGCCTAGCTCATATATAATAATAATAATAATGATGATAAAATAATAACTTTTATTATCCAGTACATCAAAGTTACAAAGTGCTTTATATGGATTAATATCAAGCCGTTCAGGCGGCAACAGAGGATGCGGTCAACAATCCCCAACCTGTAAAATATACCATGTTTCAGTAACAGCAACAATAAAACAATTGAGAAAAGAAAGATAAAACAAATAAAACATTGATATAGTGTGAAACCAAGTAGTGTCATCATTAGTTAAAGGCTTTAATAAAAAAGGGGAGGGGCCAAGCAGTGAGCTTTAAAAGTAATCAGTAACTGGACGTCTTTACTTGACGAATTGAGGCCCCAGTCAAAGGGGGGGAACTCAGCAATGTAAAAAATGTCACATGTATACTCGATAGCAGGATGACGTCTGCTGGGACACGTTTTCTCTCAGCCAATCCCAATCCAGGATTTCGGAGCAGACAGGAGGTTCGGGCTTAGCCCCCAGACATCCTCCAGAGATGGTGAATGTGGCCGGTCAGGTGCATTCAGGCTGCTTCCTCCTTGTGATGTGTTCTGATGTGTGTTCCTTTCGGGACGCTATGTGGTCTGTATTTGCTTTTTATGTTAACCTTAATTTCTGCCTCATGTTTCTGTGGTCTTACTTTAAACTTTTGTTCTTTCTTGTGAAGCCCGTTGTTAATTTTATTTCTGTGAAAGGTGCTATACTAAATAAATGTATTATATTATTATTATATTGACAAGGCGTGGATTGGTCGAGTTGAGCTCACCTCTGGTGGTAGTGGTCCTGCCTGGCTCTCACCTTGCTACTTAGGGTATACTATAAAAAAAGATAGATTGATAGTGGGGGCAGCCCCAAATCGGCCCATCTTGATCCTTGAGTCAATGGACTGGTCTGCATGTTGGATCGGTTTTAGCGTGGATATTCTGGTCTCCAGGGTTCCTCTGACTCGGGGTGGCGGCAGCTGCCAGGCGATGAGGTGAGTGGAGCAGCGTTCTTGACATTACCCATCTATACACATTACCCTCTCCCATTTTATAATGCCAGTCATACTTTTGCAAATATTCTGGTAAGACAAAAGTAGTGTTATCACGGACAGAAACTTTCAAATAAGGAACATTTTTCTTGTATCATTGATATATGTATATGCACTATTGCCCTTTTATCACTCTGTACATTATTCTCCAGTGGTCTTCTGTCGTTAGTATACACACTTCAGATGGTTTTTGAAGAAAAAGATTACGAAACTTTGATTTTTCATCAGCCATCCCAGGGTGCCTGAAGCTGCTGTATTTCGTCACCACCTTGTCTTTCATAGTGCCAGGATGGCCGATGGACACATGGCCACATGTTGCCACCATTAAGGAGCCCAGGCCATCCATGAAGAACTCTGGAAGAAAAGACAGACATTTGCCATTTAAGGAAAAAGCCATACCTCTATGAAGGACAGTAAAAACTGAAAGAGTGTGGACTTCCTGCCGCGGCTAACCGTCTAGACCAGGGGTATTCAACAAGGTCCAACATTCCTCAATCAAAGGTCCAGAAGTTCATACTGTCTAACTTCATTTATGAATTAGTGTGATGTATAAACAAGTAATCAACAACTGACTGTCAAATTAAATAAAGAAAGTGCAATTAAAAAACATTTAGACAATATTTAACATTGAACTATACAGAAGTATAATACTGTTGATATGTATAATATTCTTCCCGGGCTGCATTTAAAAATAAAATAGAGAAAATAAATTAAAGTTCTTGATTTTCCCTTTTTCTTTAACTGCTTCACATCTTGATAACTTTAGAAGATATCAGTCTCAACGCATCTTAACAGTTACACAGTCTCTCTTTCTGTCGCTCTTATATCCCACCCCGCACTTTATTCTGTTCAGCGAGAGAACTGAGATCTTGCCACAAATTAAAACCTGCTTATTTTCTGTGACCTCAGTTCAGACTCTGAGCGTACGAGACACACTGGGTCTGTGCCCCCAGTGGGCAGGAGGAACATGAATGGGTCTGTGCCCCCAGTGGGCAGGAGGAACATGGATGGGTCTGTGCCCCCAGTGGGCAGGAGGAACATGGATGAGTCTGTGCGCCCAGTGGGCAGGAGGAACACGGATGAGTCTGTGCCCCCAGTGGGCAGGAGGAACATGGACGGGTCTGTGCCCCCAGTTGGCAGGAGGAACACGGATGAGTCTGTGCCCCCAGTGGGCAGGAGGAACACGGATGAGTCTGTGCCCCCAGTGGGCAGGAGGAACACGGATGGGTCTGTGCCCCCAGTGGGCAGGAGGAACACGGGTGGGTCTGTGCCCCCAGTGGGCAGGAGGAACACGGATGGGTCTGTGCCCCCAGTGGCAGGAGGAACACGGATGGGTCTGTTCCCCCAGTGGGCAGAAGGAACACGGATGAGTCTGTGCCCCCAGTGGGCAGGAGGAACACGGATGGGTCTGTGCCCCCAGTGGGCAGGAGGAACACGGATGGGTCTGTTCCCCCAGTGGGCAGAAGGAACACGGATGAGTCTGTGCCCCCAGTGGGCAGGAGGAACACGGATGGGTCTGTGCCCCCAGTGGGCAGGAGGAACATGGATGAGTCTGTGCCCCCAGTGGGCAGGAGGAACATGGATGGGTCTGTGCCCCCAGTGGGCAGGAGCAACATGGGTGGGTCTGTGCCCCCAGTGGGCAGGAGCAACATGGAAGGGTCTGTGCCCCAGTGGGCAGGAGGAACATGGGTGGGTCTGTGCCCCCAGTGGGCAGGAGGAACATGGACGGGTCTGTTGCCCCCAGTGGGCAGGAGCAACACGGGTGGGTCTGTGTCCCCAGTGGGCAGGAGGAACATGGACGGGTATGTGCCCCCAGTGGGCAGGACGAACATGGACTGGGTCTGTGCCCCCAGTGGGCAGGAGGAACATGGGTGGGTCTGTGCCCCCAGTGGGCAGGAGGAACATGGGTGGGTCTGTGCCCCCAGTGGGCAGGAGGAACATGGACGGGTCTGTGCCCCCAGTGGGCAGGAGGAACATGGACGGGTCTGTGCCCCCAGTGGGCAGGAGGAACATGGACGGGTCTGTGCCCCCAGTGGGCAGGAGGAACATGGGTGGGTCTGTGCCCCCAGTGGGCAGGAGGAACATGGATGGGTCTGTGCCCCCAGTGGGCAGGAGGAACATGGATAGGTCTGTCCATTCTGGGTTGAAAGCTCTGTTTTCAATGTCCACTTTTCTCTTCCTAGAGAGCGCCATGGGTACTTATTCTTCTCTCCCTATCTGCCGCTAACTCAACTCTTCTTCTGTGGTTCTCTCCCTGTATCGCTCTCTCTCTTTCGCCCCCTGTCTGCCTGCGCCGGTTAGAATAGAAGATCCCTATATAATGTGTTGACCCTACCTGAGTGTGCTACCCTTTTGAGCTTAGGGTCGAATCTCACCCTCCTTGCAGCATCTGTACGAGCCAGGAAGAAGTTGACCACCCCACTGACCACTGAGCATTGTGGGTAACCGGGAAGAGATTGGAACCTGCTTTTAAACGTCCTGTTCAAGCAGCCACCTTCCATTTCATCTCCTTCTTCATAGTTGAGAGAGAAGTCAAACTGGTTTCCTAATACTTTCCCACCAAGCTGATGGGAACAGAGAGACAAAAGACCTGATTATAAAGTGCTTAAAAACAAACCCCACAGTTAACGAGGAACAATGTTAAAAACCTCGGGGAGAGCTACAGAAAGTAGTGCAATAGATGTGTGTGTACAGATACATGATTATGTGACTATATATAAAGAGCAGTCAAAAAGCTTCCAGGTGCCTTGATAAGCCCTGAGACACAGTGGTGTGTGTTTGCCTTAGCAACAGTGACATTAAGACTGTTACAAAGGCAGCCCTTCGCACCTTGACGTGTATACCTATGAATAAAGGACTTATGACTCTTTGTCATAACGTGTCCATGTGTTCATCTTCAGTCGACTGGATGCTGTAATGGTGTCTTCGACTCCCTGCTAGCACTTAGGAGGTGGAGCACATCGCTCCAGGTCTGAGGTTGTTAGATTGACTTCCTATCGGACAGAGATTTGACTTCAAAATACTGCTGTTGGTTTATAACGGTTTGAATGGTAAACCACTCCCACTTCCATTTTTAACGTAAACTCCCCCCCCCCCCTTTCACGTAACGGAACAACATTTACATCTAAAGTGCAGAGACGACCCAAAAAAGCCTCTTGGAGGTGTATCAATAAACGTACAGGAAGTTGGTCATTTTGAATTTGGCGTTGGAAAAACACGTTTCATCACATGCCATACTTTCACAATCTACTCCAAGGGATTTTCTCCAATCGACTCAACATTTTGAAAGTAGCATCTCGAGACCAGGGGGATGAAAAGTTATCCAAGTCGTAACTTTTCAACGCACGACGTTGTAGTGGTGTGAAGTCCATTTTAACGTTTGTTGCTAGGCGATCCCTCGCCATGGAACACGGTGATGTCATAACTTCAACTGACATGCTCCGAACACCGCCAAACGCCACATGACGGTTAACACTGCGGACCTGAACAGCTCTACGCCAAATCTAAGGTTTCATCATATGGCATTTCCAAAGCAACGCATCCCTCGCCATAAAACACGATGTCGCTGTAACTCCATGGAAAATGGTCCAAACGAGACCAGACTTCAGACTATCATTCACACTACGACCCTGAACAGCTCTACATCTATTATGGGGTGTCATCATAGGCCATTGCTATGGGAACACAATGCTCGCCATAAAACACGATGTTGTCGTAACTACACGGAAAATAATCTCAATAGCCCCAGACTTCAGATGATGGCTTATGGTCCGGCCCTCAACATGTCCATATGACAACAGGGAGTTTTCATCAAACACTGTTGCCATGGCAAGGCATTCCTCGCCATAACACCGTTGTTGCTATGACTCCTGTGTAAATGGTCAAAACGTTTTCAAACTTCATGTTTGTGTTAACAGTCCAGCCCTGAAGACATTTACGTGTCAGTTTGGAGATTTCGTCAAATGCCGTTGCCATGGAAACACAATGCTCGCCATGAAACACGGTTGTTCCCATAACTCCAGTGAACATGCTCCCAACAGCCCAAAATGTCACATGTTTGATAACGATGCAGACCTCAAGACATTTAAGCCTAATATGGGCTGTCATCATATGCAGTTCCCAAGGCGACAGATTACTCGCAATAAAACACGATATTTATGTCACTGCTAAGTAGGGTTGGGTACCGAGAACCGGTTCCGGTTCGGAACCGGTTCCAACATTTCGATTCCAACGGCATCATTTAGAAATGTGAATTTCGGTTCCGCTTTTCGATGCCTGAGGAAATGTTTCTCGCCGCTCTCCGTAACCTACTGCATGACTGTGGCGGGGCGGGAAATGTAGCGTTGTACCTACACTTCCTACAGCGTAACCATGTTCGCCTAGGGCGCCAGATCTGTGGAGGCGCTGCGCTGACAGCTCTGGGACGAAAAAAAGATGTTTTGACCGTTGGTGCTCATCCTAATGTTCGGCCTTGATGTAACAACATTCATAATTAAGTAAATGTAACACCTTTTTCATCCCGGTTACACGTTTCATTTTCCCTGTACGATGGGCGCTGCAAGTGATGAAAATGGGGGATGTTTGCTTATCTGGCGCCCGCAGCTCACAGCCAAAGTGCGAGTGAGCGAGCGAGGGAGAGAGAAGGGTGCACCGCCCGGTACCGGCGCTGTTGTTATTAGCATCTGGTGCTAGCTGCTCTAACGGAAGAAGAAGATGTTTCTATAACAAGGTGGAGGAGAGTCCTCTCCAGTCAGACTGAGGCTGATAACTTCAGCTCAGTGAGGTAAAGGACTCTGAGTGTTGAGATAGTTCACTTTAGTCTAAGTTATCTCTGTGGGTCTCAAACGGTTTGATCACAATGTATGTAAACACATATTTCCAAGGCACTCCTTTATAATTATTGGGATAAAACAGGTTTTAAATCATTCCAATATAAACTATAGGACAGTAAACCAGACATATCGTTTTAAACTGGAGAGATAAAAACATATGCATAAATAAAATAGTAAAATAAGATCTGAATGAACAACAAACATAAAATACGTTGCATGTATTTGTTATTGGCTATGGGTTATTGGTTATGTTCACATACTTATTTAATTATTAAAATGCAGTCAGCATGTCGTTGTGTCCCTGAGACGCTTCACCCCAAAGTGCTCCTGAGGGATTGCCCTCAGTATTGAGTATGGAAGTCGCTTTGGATAAAAGCGTCTAACATGTGACTTGTGATGTCTGTTCTGTTTACGTTTTCAGACCTGAACAGATATGTTACATTTGTGTCTTGAATTAGGAATGGATTATTTCAACGGTAACTGATTTTACATTGGGCAACATGAACAGGATTGGTGAAATAGTCCGGAATATACTATACAGCATTTGATCACTGATTGAGGCCTGAATGTATATCCCACAAAGAAGAGAAGCAGCCTTCCTGCCATGAAGGAATGAGAGCTTTGTCCCCGCGCTGAGTGAACTCCCACCTGTCCCCATGTCGTACAGGACTGGAGGTTGAGGCTGTTTGATGGTAATGGGAAACACGGCTTCATGGTCCTCGAACTGGAAGGATGCTGAGAACAGAAGAGGACAGCTGTGTCTCACTGATCATACGTTAGGTAGGGCACACCAACACATTTCACAAACTCCAGATTAAACACATTTATACAAACAAACCTGTACAAAACATTGACAACTGTAGGATTTTGGAATTATTTTTGATTACATTTTGTCTAATAATAATATTAATAGATATATTTTGTAAGCGCTTTTACAGATATAGTGAAAAGAAAAGAAAGGAACAACAAATAAATATATATAGTCTATATAGTCTAAGAGACCTTATGCATGTTATTTGATTATTTTAAAGACAATTATTTATGTCATACCGAGGTCTCCGGTGTGTATGTGGTAAACAGTGCTGGCATAGGACACATCAGCCAGCAGCTCATTGAGGGTCTCCAAGCTGCTGGACTCCACCATCAGTCGGCTCTCACCATTACCTGTTGTGTTATTCCATGATATTAAAGAGAGAACACTCAGACATGATTGATGCTTCATATAACTACTACAATACTTGACTTTGGTTATTTAGAATGATTGAGTGGCTATGCCTTACGCTACGGCTACATTCAGATGCTTCAATCACTGGTACGGCTTCCTAACTGTCAGACAGTGCGCAGAGTTTAGCAAGGATGCACTTGATCCTACTTTAAATCTAGTCTGAAAAGTTACTTAAGTAAATGCAGAGCATCAACCATTGACAGATATTGTTTGTCTATTTGATTAACCAGTCAGATTTGGTGCAATCTCACCTTGGACCCCGCGCTCCTTCAGCTGGAATCACTGTTCTCAGGACTCCTTTGGACACTTTCAAGGAGACCTAGAGTTGACACACCTCAGTGAATCTTCAATCTTCATCATTTATTTTAACCAATAAAGAAAATGTACCATTATTCTCTAATCTATACATCAAGACGAACAGGAAAGGACGAAAAAGTTTGGAAAAGTAGGGCTGAAAAAACAAAGATCAATTATTTTGCGTTCGACTCAGAAAAACATTAGCGTTTCATCGCAAAGGATTTCGGGAAACCTGTGCTTTTCATCAGATAATGATCAAATCCAATATGAACTTGTTATATTGCAAAGACTCTTTGCCCAAGGCTGGTGTGCATCAACTGTTGCCCTGCGTTTCATTGTTGGAGCAGGGATTGGGGAAATACACCCAGCACATTTTCTGAAAAAAGTCAGAATTGTGAGGAAAAGTCAGAATCCCGATACTTCTGAAAGGAAATCCACATTTTCAGAAATAAGTCAGAAAATGTGATATTTCTGTCAGAATTCTGAGATTTTCTGAAAATAGTCTGAATTTCGAGATAAAAATCTATTTTATTTACATTTCTGAAAAAAAGTCTGAATTCTGAGATTTTTACAAAAAAGTTAGAATTTGAAGATAAAAATGTTTTAAGTCGTAGTTCTTAGAAATGGTCTGAATTCTTCGATTTTAAAATGTTCATAAAAAGTCAGAATTTGGAGAAAATAAATCTGTATTTTGACATTTTTTGAAAAAGTTAGAAGTCTGAGAAAAATTCAGGTTGGGCAACAGGATTTCAGAACCAATTTGTTTTGGAATGCATTTGTTCACTTTTTATAATTTATGAATGTTATGTAAGAAAGCCCTTTCACAACACAGCATCGAAATCAGCAGCTACACCCCCTAAAGTCCGTCCAATTGGTAAAGAATGTTTGAAAGATCATGGAGATTGGAGAATTACAAAATAATTGACTTCAAAATCCAATGAATATAGGCTTTCAAAGATTCTCAGTTTCAGGACCTGTACCCGGTATTTGCAGTCCCTTTGCCCAAGAACTACACCAAGATGGCTGCTGTATAATCTGATCGTTTCTATGAATATATAAATCAAAGTTCTTTTCATGTGACTCTAATATGATACATCTTTGCCTTCGTCATCAAACAGTATTGTTTTCTGTTTCGTCCTCACTTCAAAATCACTTCAAATCTTCACAAAGTGCAAAATAATAATACCATCCATGTGTTCTACATGTGGCGTGTTTTATACATATTACATGTTTTTAAATGATATGTTCAAACTCTCAGCAGCCATCTTGGATGAACCGGCCAGACACCATCCCAGGTTTCTCTGAAGTAGATCAGCTGTATCTGTGGGATCACACCAACCGTGTAGTTGGTTCTTTGTTCTGCATGCAGTGCTAGACCTGAAATCAAAAGGAAGTGTGCTTTCAAAATCCCCTTTTACATTAGTACCAGTGACGAGCCGTCAGGGCCCTCTAGGCCCTCTGTGAGGGCCTAAGATATTCTAAGAAATAATATTTGAAAACATTAAAAAAAAAAAAAAAAAATTATATGTTTTTGTAGTCATATTTTTCATTAGTTTTACCAAAATAACTTTATTTAATTGTATGTAAAATAATATTTCCAAATAAATAAATCCTTCGAATCTGCCTGTTCAGTTTCTGTTGGAATGTGAAGGGTTAAATGCCGTCTCTGCGAGTTCTGTGAAGACGGGAGAGCTTGGTCCCTCTCTACATTCACAGAGGGCCAGCTATAGTAACTCAACGAGAGAGTAATGTCAAGTGACAGTACAATTGACCAATCATATCTTCCCTCTAAATGGGCGGGCTTTCTTTTCGCGGACTTTATGACAAGTTCCGCCCGCTGTGAGGTCTATGCAAGTGGTGCAGTGACGCGTCCTAAAACCCGGAAGTAAGCTGCGCTCAGATTCCCTCCACAGAAAGCAACGGGATTTCTTCAGAGGGTTTTGGAAAGTAGCTGGAAATAAGTTCTGTGGAAAACGAACCTGTTTGATAAATGCACGTTGTGTTCAGCCGGATAATATCCACATGTCTATCCTACTTTTATTAATTTCGAATCATAAATCTAAACGATAGATTTATGATGGATAGATTTATAATTAGCATAAGTTCGTTCATGATGGCTCACTTAGTGATAGTGATGACATCGTTGCGAAATGATTAACCGAGTCATTTTCAAGATTGAGTTACAATGATAAACTGGAGTGGCAAAGGATCAGCTGAATGACCCGCAAGTGCTTCGTCCAGAAGGACAGGAGGATGGACTTTGTGTTTCAGTAATTTGATCATCAAAGGTAGCCTAAGTCATTTTCAATGTGGGTTGCCGTGCCGACTCAATTCATTTGTAATTGTTACTTGGCTGTGGGCGCCCTGTCCTGAGAGGTGTTTATATAAATGGTGTTGTTCTGTGTGGTAGAGGGTCGCTGTCATTGATGCGTTTTGCACCCCGGGCCTCTGTTTTGATATTCCGCTGTAACGTAATATCTCTTCTTTTTTTTCGAGGGAAGGGGGGTCAGAGGGCCTAGGTATAAAAGTCACGGCTCGCCACTGATTAGTACACTCATTCACCTCTGGCTTTGTTGACTCAGTACATAACCTGTATAATGCAAATATATCAGGGCGTGATCAAACCAAACCGAACATCACAATCCAGCTTCCTTCCTCACTAGTCCCTGAGCATTTTTAGGGTCTGAGACCAGAGGTCGGCGAAGACCCAAAAACGAAAATTGCCAACCACACACAAAACAGGGAAAACGACGGTCAAAAGCACAGAAAAAGAAAAAGGGGCTGAAATCATGACAGCAGGTAGCTCCCTACATTATTGATATCGATAGGATTATTAGAATTGTTCGTGTTTGAACGCACATTTGACCCCGCAACATATATGAAAACTGACAACATTTTTCTAGCGTGTAAGAAATGGTGAAAATAGACACGTGAAATGGGTTCCAGAACTTTGAGTAAAGAATTGTGCAAGCCACGCCCACTTCCGTTTTTACGTAAACTCCCCCCACTTTCACTTTTGCATAAATGAAAGAAATTTGCAATGTATATCTGAAGTGCGAAGACGAACCAAAAAGCCTCTTGGAGGTGTATACAAAAACGTACAGGAAGTCGGACATTTTGAATTTGGCATTGAGGAACAATACTTTCACAATCTCCTCCTGGGGATTTTATCCGATCGACTCCACATTTTGAAAATAGCATCTTGGGACCAGGGGAATGAAAATGTATGTAAAGTCTAAACTTTTCACCACACGGCGTAGCCATGAAGTGGCGCCCATTTTCATGTTCGCCCGATGCTAGGCGATCCCTCGCCATGGAACATGGGGATGTCATAACTCAAATTGGCACGCTACGAACGCCCCCAAACGTCACATGATTGTCTGCTTATCTGTGACCTAAGATTTTCAACGACATAATTACTCTGAAGCTATGTCAGTTTGACCATAAAGAACCTTGAACCTTGATGTTTAACACTGCGGCCCTAAACAGCTCTACGCCAAATCTAAGGTTTCATTATGCCGTTTCCATAGTAACGCTTCCCTCACCATAAAACACGATGTTGTCGTAACTCAAAGGAAAATGGTCCAAACGACACCAGACTTCAGATTATGGTTAATGGTCCAGCCCTCATCATGTCTTGTGAGCTTTCATTCAAACGCTGTTGCCATGGCAACGCATTTCTCACAATAAAACACAATTTTGCTATAACTGCTATGAAAATGCTCAAAAAGGCCCCAACCTTCACATTTGTGCTAACAGTCCAGCTCCGACGTCTAAGTGTCAGTTTAAAAATATTGTCGAATGCCATTGCCAAGGAAACCAAATGCTCGCCATAAAACACCCATCCATCCATCCATCCATCCATCTTCTCCCGCTTATCCGTGGTCGGGTCGCGGGGGTAGCAGTTCCAGCAGAGAGCCCCAAACTTTCTTTTCCCTGGCGACATCAACCAGCTCTGACTGGGGGATCCCAAGGCGCTCCCAGGCCAGCGAAGAGATATAATCCCTCCACCTGGTCCTAGGTCTACCCCTTGGTCTCTTCCCAGCTGGACGTGCCTGGAACACCTCCCTAGGGAGGCGCCCAGGTGGCATCCTAACTAGGTGCCCGAACCACCTCAACTGGCTTCTTTCGACGCGAAGGAGGAGCGGCTCAACTCCGAGTCCCTCCCTGATGACCGAACTTCTCACCTTATCTCTAAGGGAGACACCAGCCACCCGGCGGAGGAAACCCATCTCGGCCGCTTGTATCCGCGATCTCGTTCTTTCGGTCATGACCCATCCTTCATGACCATAGGTGAGGGTAGGAACGAAAATGGCCCGGTAGACAGAGAGCTTTGCCTTCTGGCTCAGCTCCCTTTTCGTCACAACGGTGCGGTAAAGCGACTGCAGTACCGCTCCCGCTGCTCCGATTCTCCGGCCCATCTCACGCTCCATTGTTCCCTCACTCGAGAACAAGACCCCGAGATACTTGAACTCCTTCACTTGGGGTAAGGACTCATTCCCTACTTGGAGTGGACAGTCCATCGGTTTCCTGCTGAGAACCATGGCCTCAGATTTGGAGGTGCTGATCCTCATCCCAGCCGCTTCACACTCGGTTGCGAACCGATCCAGTGAGTGCTGAAGGTCGCAGACCGATGAAGCCATCAGAACCACATCATCTGCAAAAAGCAGTGGTGCAATCCTTAGTCCACCGAACCGCAGACCCCCCCCCCCACGACTACGCCTCGAAATCCGATCCATGTATATTACAAACAGGATTGGTGACAAAGCGCAGCCCTGGCGGAGGCCAACCCTCACCGGAAATGGGTCCGACTTACTGCCGAGGACCCGGACACAGCTCTCGCTTTGGGAGTACAGAGATTGGATGGCCCTGAGTAGAGACCCCCTCACCCCATACTCCCGCAGCACCTCCCACAGTAACTCCCTGGGAACCCGGTCATACGCCTTCTCCAAGTCTACAAAACACATGTAGACCGGATAAGCGTACTCCCAGGCCCCCTCCAGGATCCTTGCGAGAGTAAAAAGCTGATCCGTCGTTCCACGACCAGGACGGAATCCGCATTGTTCCTCCTCAATCTGAGGTTCGACAATCGGCCTGACCCTCCTTTCAAGTACCTTGGAGTAAACTTTCCCGGGGAGGCTGAGTAGTGTGATGCCTCTGTAATTGGCACACACCCTCTGATCCCCCTTTTTGAACAGGGGGACCACCACCCCGGTCTGCCACTCCTTCGGCACTGTTTCCAACTTCCACGCAACGTTGATGAGACGTGTCAACCATGACAGTCCCTCAACACCCAGAGCCTTCAGCATTTCCGGGCGGATCTCATCCACCCCCGGGGCTTTGCCACTGTGGAGTTGTTTAACGACCTCAGTGACCTCCCACCGGGAGATTGGTGTTGATCCCCCGTCATACTCCAGCTCTGCCTCTAACATAGAGGGCGGAGTTGTCGGGTTCAGGAGTTCCTCAAAGTGTTCCTTCCAACGCCCCAACACTCCATCAGTTGAGGTCAACAACGTCCCATCCTTACTGTACACAGCTTGGATGGTTCCCTGCTTCCCCCTCCTGAGGTGTCGGACAGTTTTCCAGAACAACTTTGGTGCCGCCCGAAAGTCCTTCTCCATGTCTTCTCCAAACTTCTCCCACACCCGCTGCTTTGCCTCGGCCACGGATGAGGCTGCTGCCCTTCGGGCCTGTCGGTACCTTGCAACTGCCTCGGGAGTCCCCCGGGATAACAAATCCCTGAAGGCCTCCTTCTTCAGTCGGACGGCTTCCCTGACCACCGGTGTCCACCAGGAGGTTCGAGGGTTACCGCCCCTTGAGGCACCTAGGACCTTGAGACCACAGCTCCCCACCGCGGCTTCGGCAATAGAGGCTTTGAACACCGACCACTCTGGTTCAATGTCCCCAACCTCCACAGGAATGCCCGAAAAGCTCCGCCGGAGGTGTGAGTTGAAGGCCTCCTGAACTTGGGCCTCCTCCAGACGTTCCCAGTTCACCCGAACTACACGTTTGGGCTTACCAGGTCTATCCAGAGGCTTCCCCCGCCACTCGACCCAACTCACCACCAGATGGTGATCAGTTGACAACTCCGCCCCTCTCTTTACCCGAGTGTCCAAAACATACGGCCTCAGGTCCGATGATACGATAACGAAATCGATCATGGACCTTCTGCCTAGGGTGCTCTGGTACCACGTACACTTATGAGCATCCTTATGTTCGAACATGGTGTTTGTTATGGCCAATCCATGACTAGCACAGAAGTCCAGTAACAAACCACCACTCCGGTTCAGATCAGGGGGGCCGTTCCTCCCAATCACGCCCCTCCAAGTGTCTCCATCATTGCCCACATGTGCGTTGAAGTCTCCCAGCAAGACTAAGGAGTCCCCTTCAGGAGCCCCATACAGGACTCTTTCCAGGGTCTCCAAGAAGGCCGAATACTCTGAACTGCTGTTGGGTGCATAAGCACACACAACAGTCAGAGTTTTCCCCCCCATAACCCGCAGGCGTAGGGAGGCGACCCTCTCGTCCACTGGGGTAAACTCCAACAACGAAGCACCTAACCGGGGACTTGTGAGTATCCCCACACCCGCCCGGCGCCTCACACCTTGAGCAACTCCGGAGAAGAATAGAGTCCAACCCCTATCCAGAAGTAAGGTTCCAGAGCCGACGCTGTGCGTAGAGGTGAGCCCAACCAGATCCAACTGGTACCGCTCCACCTCCCGCACAAGCTCCGGCTCCTTCCCCCCCAGAGAGGTGACGTTCCACGTCCCCAAAGCCAGCTTCTGCCGCCCGGGTCTGGTCCGTCGAGACCCTCCGCTTTCACTGCCACCCTTCTGGCAGCGCACCCGACCCCATCGATGTTTCCCGTAGGTGGTGGGCCCGCGGGACGGAGAAGCGGAGGTGTTGCCCACGTTGCCTTTTCGGGCTGGGCCCGGCCGGGCTCCGTGGCAAGCCCGGCCACCAGACGCTCGCCGACGAGTCCTCCTTCTGGGCCTGGCTCCAGAAGGGGACCCCGGGCTTCCTCCGGGCCGGGTATCCTCACTTCTTTGTTGTTCTTTCATGAGGTCTTTTGAACCAATCTTAGTCTGGCCCCTTGCCTGAGACCAATTTGCCATGGGAGACCCTACCAGGAACACAAGGTTCCAGACAACACAGCCCCCAGGTTCATCAGGGCACACAAACCTCTCTACCACGGTAAGGTGCTGGTTCTTCAGAGAGGTATAAGGCCATAAAACACGATTTTCAAATAACTCCGGTAAACATGCTCCAAACAGCCCAAAACTTCACATGTCTGATAATTATGCAGCTCTCAACACATATGAGCCTATTATGGGG
>JAMFTG010000286.1:50000-77500 GCA_023974075.1 Chaenocephalus aceratus
CAAAAGTGGTGGAGATATGTCCGCACCGTGCCCGGTATAAATGACGACTATTCTCTTGATGGTAATGAAGCAAAGTTTATATCTCTTCTGCTTTTAGGAAAACGCTATTTCCTCTTTTTTCTTCTTCTTTTGTCAGAGTTTACTTTGCCTTTGAAATTGTAATGTTAAAGCCAAGGAAACCCACACGTTAACAATTCACAATAAAATATATATATATTCATAATATTACATAATAGCCTCTGCATTTAAGTACTCTTGGTTTTAGTAATGGTATTTAATTGACTATTGTACAATTTATAATAAATATTAATTATTATTAATTTTCTTTTATATTTTCATGATCAATACAATTGTAGTTTAAATAAACCAAAAGTCACGTGAGTGAGTCACGTGACTTTTGGCAGTAATATTCCGCCATGAGAAGAAAAAGTGTTGTACTTGTAAAAAAAAGTGTTGTAGTTGTAAAAGAAATGTGTGTACTTGTAAAACCTCTGCTGAATTTGTCTCTGAAACATGATTTATTAGAAAAATGTTAAGTGTTTGTTTGATAGATACGTTTTTTCTTTGCAAAACTAAATGCATTAGTTTGTAGATGGTGTTTTGTATTTGCAAACCACATTGTGTTTGCTAGTGAATCATGAGGCATTTGTAAAACCTGTTTAGTTTGTTTGTGGAGTTATGGCAGGACCCTTAAATGAGCTCCATACTGGCACTTAGCGCGTGCACGAGAGGGGAGGGACTGCAGGCATGGCTGCAGTGCAGGGAGTGGAAGCAGAGCGCTGAACACACACGGCTCTTATTAAAACAGTGCTTTCTCACCGGAGTACTTTTCCCCGTCATTCTTAGAGTACCGATACTAATGAAAAGACACAAATGCTATATGTGGGCACACACACACACGTAAATGCTGTATTATAACATAATGACAGAAATATGTCAAAGCACAATTCAACCCTTTTGTGTTGAGTCGAGAAGATGTATAAAAAAAAAAATTCAACTTGAAACTTCGGGGACTTTTTTCTGTAAAGACAGTATAACAGAAAAAAACACACACAAACACACACTACTTCTGCCTGAGGGGGTAACCTGAAAAGCAGGCGACATTTAGACATGCCTGAAATCAGCCAAATCAATCAGGGAAAACTAGACCAAACGTGTCTTTTATCTTCGAATACGTTTCACTTACATTTTTTTTTGTAAATTCTTGCTTTACACAATAAATAGACAAATGGAATTTAAAAAAGGACAATTCTTTATAAATTACCCATCGAGTTCTACCATGATACAGCAACACATGTAAATAATTGGATAAGAAAAATAAGCTACAGTTCCCTTCCCTTATCTATTTAAAAAAAAGTCATGATGGAATATAATGTAGACATACCTGTGATTCTGTATGTGACTAAAACACAAAGATTATATTAGATCATTGTTAAAGGTTATTTTATAGAAACATGAATTCTTACCGCTTTGTCTTCCAAGGTCCCTCTCTGGTCCCGTGAAACACTCAAGAGAATTCCAACACGTCTACAATAACGCTTAAGCTGTTAGGCCCCAAGCCTGTTTTTCAGGTTTCAGGCTCGAACATGACATGCCCAGAACAAAAGACCATATCTTCCCTTCTAAAAGGGTTAAATTAATAATCTTTTTTCTCAAAGCAATGATAAACCTGTGAGTTGGATGTAGAAAAGTCAGAATCAATATAGATGTTTTTTATTTTAAAGTAAATTCAGATTGAGTAAAAAAATGTAAATGATAGTGTCCGTCCAAACATAAAACATTACTTATAATGAAAACCACCCTTGAATGATGGAAACTTCACATTTTTCATTTAGGGACTGAAAGGAACCTGCTGCCCCAACTCGATTGTTGAATCTGACCATTGATAGACAGTTTTAGAATTGATCTGCTCCATATCTGGGGACAGAGGCGGATTTAGGATTGTCGGAGATCCGGGGCTTAGCCCAGGAGTTGTTGGGGGGGGGGGTGCAGGGGTAAAGTGCTATTTTTTTTGCAAGTGGGGGGTGGACCAAACATCCTTTAGGGGGGTCGTCGCCTCCTCTAGGGGGGTCCGGGGGTCTAGGTCCGGGGGTCTATGCTCCCCCCGGCAAGAATTTTTTTTAAATATTGAAGTTAAAAGCATCAATCTGGTGCACTTTGAGAGCAACATTAACCCTACCTTAATAATACCTTAAATGGGACATATCATGCTATATTTGAACAATATATTGTAGGGCCATACCTATATAAAGTATATAAATAGTTTCTTTCAAAATACCAAACAGATCCTGCATTTTAGCCATGCCTCATTTCGCTCTATTTGCTCTTTCCAGCGCTGTTTTTGCAGGGGGCTGATTCTGTGAGCTGCACCACGCCTCCCTGCAGGAGGGGGAGAAAAAGAGATCTCCGTCCTCCGTGTTTTATTCTTATATTATTATATAGAGTCGTTATTCATTTGTTTTAAAGCTCAATAAATAACAAAGAAGACCTTTGACCGGCACTTTTCTAATTTTAGTATTCCGGAAGATATAAACTTTAACGGACATGTTGACCGGCGAAATAAAAATCTAACTGAAACTCTGCCGCACGGTCCCCTCGTTCCTTGGAAGAGCCGGAGAGGTGGGTGTTTGTCATCTGCTGGTGGACTACCGGAGAGAATTACAGCGAGGGAGGGATTGCATTGAATTACAGCAGCGGGAGCAAACGCTTCCCTCGGGGAGGGAGAAAAAGAGCCAGAGCAGAGTATAAACAGAAGGGCAACCATGCGCGGGAAGTCTTCTTCGCTGCTTTTGTGGCAGACTACAGCGCCACTTACAGGCCTGGCATATGTACTACAGCGTCTCCAGCGCAATGGCCGGCCGTGGCCCAACCCCACATTCCCCTGATAGGTGGAGAATTGACCAATAAGCGGAGCATCACTTCTGTGATGTAGAAAATAATTCAAGATCAGTCTGTATCAGATCCGTTGCAGCCCCGTTTTTAGAGATTTGGGTATGGAGGAAAAGAGAGAGGGTTGTGTTTTCTGACACTTGGTGAGTTCCCTGGAACACCGGGGACTAGGGGTGTAACGGTTCACAAAAGTCACGGGTCGGTTCGTACCTCGCTTTGGGGGTCACGGTTCGGTACGGTTCGGTACAACAAGAAAAAGCAAAAAAAAGTCCCAAATGCATAATTCCAGGTTTGTTGTTATTTACTTTTGAACAGTAGTGCAAGTTTCAGTTTAAAAAGAAGGAACTCTGACATTTTGAATAATTAACTGTATTAAACAGTTAAAAACAACCATACACACTCAGATGGCCATAGTATCTATAATGGCTGATGTCAAACAAAAAGGTTTCATCAAGCTGTAAAACTAAAAAGAATCTCTTGAAAATATTACATCATAAATAATAAGAAAGTGTTTCGTTATTTATTTTGGTCTCTCTGCTTTCATGTCTCCTGGCTTCTTAAAAACAGTGGGGATAAGCTGTTGAACTGCTGTTGTCTTTTGCCGGGTTCCGGTGATTGGCAAATCTGGGTGATGCCTTCTGATGTGATTTAGCATGTTTGGCGTGTGTTCCCATTAGCATACCGCACCGCTATCGAACAACGCCGACACACCGTCCTCTTCCGATCCACTGCGCATTGCTTATCGTTTTATAGATCTATTCTCATCCACCATCTTTGTTTGTGACGTAAAGAGTGTAAGAGTCACGTTTCTCAATCGGGCACTCTGAGTGGATGCAGTCACAGCCAATCGGATTCAGAGTGTTGCCTGTCAGTTCCGTTGCCTGTCAGTTCCGTTGCTATGGTTCCGTTGCTATGTGTACTGAAACGAGAGCCGGTATAATTCTACGCGCGAAAACAAAATAAAAATTGGAATACGTTATTTTAGTGTCTTAAAAGTAGACTGAGGTATGAAGGGTTAACGTTACATCTTAGAATAATTTGTAGTCATGTTCTGTATACATACTAACATATAAGGGTATTGACTTAGTGTGGTTTATCTTTTTGTCGCTGCTTTTAATTTAAACGGAGCTGTTGTGTTCATCAGTAAAGTGGAACTTCTGTGTGAACTATTCATATCTTAAACTGCACTGTAACTTTTTATTCATGTATTTTTTCTTTTAATGTTTCTTTTATTATCTTTTACTGTTTTTAAATGCCTTTGTCTGAATGTCTTTCATTTTTGTAAAGCACCTTGAATTGCCTTGTGTTGAAAGGTGCTATATAAATAAACTTGCCTTGCCTTGGTTACTCCATGTTTACTAGCTATACGATTAACGTTACATCACTCTTTTTCACTTCTTACTCAGTCAGCCAGAGTGCAGATATCACCGTTAGATTCACAAACCTGAAACATCCATTTCTTCACTGCTGGTGATGACATTGTTGTCAGCTGCTGATACTGCTGCTGCTGCAGCTTGTGGCGCCTGCTTCGATGAAAATAACTTTCTAATATCCATAACTTTATAGGCTATTAGCTTAAAACTCGTCAGGCACTAAGAAAGATCACTTCTTCTTCAGGGCAGGGAAGGCTACGCAGTACGCAGGCTAATGTCCCGCAGAGGCTGCCTCTCTGGTGGACTCCGGTACTGCACATTACTCCCGAGACATTTAAAAAAAAAAAAATCTTTTTTAATAAGATACTGTTTCATGAATGTTGACATGTCTCTAATATTGATTGAGTTATAGCAGGTAACACAGATAAAGAATCAGTGGCCAAGGGGCTACCAGAGAGATGTAAGTCCAGAATGGAATACTGAAGACGTTGACCTGTGTGTAATGTTTCAACTAATGTTTCAACAGGTATTAAAGTAACTGAGGTTTGAAATGTAGAAAGAACATATTTACAGTTAAGCTAAAACATAGTAATGTAATGAGACAACATTTAATTTAGACAACATCATGTAACTAGCCTGGTAAAGAAGTAAAAGCCATAGACTTGATTGTTTAGGTCATTATGGGGATATACATTTCATCTACATTTATAATAGAAAGACATTTGATGACAGTTTGTTGGAATTCTGTATTCATTTTTTCAGCGGGATAATATCTAAGCACTGACAGGTAAAAGCAGTATCCCCAGGAAATCATTCACTTTGTTAGTATTGTGATTTGGGTTGTTTTTGAATCCATAACATTAGTGTGTTTCTTTACCAGAAACATTAGCAGTTCAAATCATATTTAGATTTTTAATGGGATCTCAAGGATTTCATTTAAAAATAAACACAGATGCTTGTCAGAAATTCAGAGCTATTGAAATATGTTATTTAGTTTACCTAAAGATGTTGGGGTTCTTATTTAGTTGGCACAGTCCAAGTATTAAGATTCTGAAGCTGTACAATTAATTTAGAAAACCTGTTCACAGACGTCTATTGTTTTAAGAAACCCCACCAACAGGCTCCAAGTGGCCTACGCAGTGGTGGGTCAAACAGCCGAGGGCCCCGGAGCCCGGAGCGTAGGCTTGAGGGATTTGTATCAGATTTCTCCACACAGGTTGCTGACGCCAAAAGGGGGACCCGAGACGCAGGAGGCTGACACAGCAGAGTTCGTCTGGCTGATGGTCATCAGGACAAAGTGGCTCAACCCCAGGCTCTCCGGCCCCGACCGGATCTCTCATGCCGTCCGCATGGGAGGAAAGGGGGACAGCTCGTACCACGGGAGCCAGTGTGTGGCGGGGAAACCACCTGCTAGGACCAGGGGATGACATCAGGACGGATCTGGCTCTCGTCAAGGAGGTCGACTCGGATGCTGTCATCAGCGGACTGGAGGAGAAGTACCTCGAGGACATCCATGCAGCAGACGACTTGGAAGCGGCTGTCAGCGGGATGGGGGACTTGTCGAGGCAGCAGAGGAGTCTACTTCTCTCTGATCAGTTCCACCCGTGAAAGCCGCATCTCCCCCTCCCTATCAGCTGTCGTTGTGGGCTATTCCTCCGGGGGGGGGGGGGCACTCAGGTTGCTCTCTCATGGTTACTTCACTGCCATGGAAAGTGATGTTCTGTTCCCAAAGATTTCAAGTACTTTGGGTCTCAGTTTCTGATAGATTTATACAATATTGGGGGACGGACACAGTAGAAAAGAATGATAGTAGATATGTTTCAAAATGCCTTGTGTAAGTTTATCTCTTGAGAATGAGATAAAAAGGGGGATTGAAGATTATTATCATCTGATATTTAAGAAGTGTGTTACATTTGAAATGGCAGAAAGTCTTGTTGCAATTTCCAGATATTAAAAGAGGTCCCTTGAGTTTCTCTGGTAATTATCAATAGTAGCAGTTAAGTGAATACTGTTCAAACAATACCTGTGTTTGTGTTTTATATTGATTTCTCTGTTTTATCCTTTCATAAATGTGAGGACTAAAATGGCTATAAACATTCTGGGCTGGTTGGAGTAAACAGGGTTGTATTGCTCTGTGGGGGAGGTGTAGGTATGCAGGACAGGGGGCTAGGTGGATGAGAGTATATTCTGCTTAAGATCTCTACCATCTGTGCTGGCAGTTTTAAACAGCAGCCTGCTCTCAGGGAAGGTCCCCAAAAACCTGAAGCATGCAGTAGTGCAACCTCGTATTAAAAAACCCAGCCTGGATCCCACAGTTCTGGCTAATTTTAGGCCCATTTCCAAAATGCCTTTTATGTCAAAGATCCTGGAGAAGATTGTCTACAGTCAAATTATGTTTTTTCTGGAAGAGAACAACATACTGGAGGTTTTCCAATCCGGTTTTAAAACTATGCACAGCACTGAAACAGCGCTTTTAAGAGTCTTTAATGACATCCTCTTATCTACTGACTCTGGGGACTGCGTTGTGCTCCTACTTATTGACTTAACTGCTGCTTTCGATACAGTCGACCATGACATCCTGATCTCCCGCTTGGAAAAGTGGGTGGGCATTGAGGGAAAAGCCCTGGAATGGTTCAGGTCATATTTGAAGGACAGAACTTTCTCTGTCAGCCTTGGTGACTCCGAGTCATCCTCTGCTCCACTCCTGTATGGGGTCCCACAGGGCTCAGTATTAGGCCCCCTGCTATTCTCCCTCTATTTGCTCCCTCTTGGGTCCATTTTTAGAAAGCACGGCATCGCATTCCACTGCTATGCTGACGATAGCCAGATTTATGTCCCTCTAACAAAGAAGGAGGGTTACCTAATTAGCCCACTGCTAAAGTGCCTAGATGACATAAAGGCCTGGATGGCGTGCAACTTCCTTAAACTCAATGAAGGAAAAACAGAAGTAATGGTTTTTGGTAGCACCACTGACACCACTTCTGTAGACCTGGGTCCCTTGAATCAGTACACCAAGCCCACCGTTACGAACCTTGGTATTAAAATGGACCGTGAACTCAAACTTGAGAGTCAGATTAAGTCGGTGGTAAAAACGAGCTTTTATCACCTGAGGCAGCTAGCGAAAGTAAAACCTTTTCTCTCCAGACAGCAGTTTGAGACAGTAATCCATGCCTTTGTCACCACCCGGCTGGACTACTGTAACTCTCTCTACATGGGGGTCAGTGGGTCCTCGCTCGCACGACTGCAGCGGGTGCAAAATGCTACAGCAAGGCTCTTAACTGGCACACGGAAGTATGACCACATTTCCCCTGTTTTAGCTTCTCTCCACTGGCTGCCAATTTATTTTAGGATCCATTTTAAAATTATTTTATTTGCTTTTAAATCCCTAAATGGCATGACCCCACCATACCTTGCTGAGCTGCTACAGCACTACACGCCGAACCGCCCTCTCAGGTCAGCGGACCAACTGCTCCTGAATGTGCCTAAAACAAGATCAAAGCTCAGAGGGGACCGTTGCTTCTCTGTCGCGGCTCCCAAACTGTGGAACGCTCTGCCCCTGGAGATCAGACAGGCCTCCACACTGCCTGCTTTTAAATCGCTTCTTAAAACCCACCTCTTCTCCTTAGCGTTTTAACATTTTGCGTTTCAACATCTTTTAGAGTGTTGCTTTTTTGCATTTAAATTGTTTTTTTGTTTTTACTTGTACTTGTTTTATGGTGTGTGAGCTGAGCTGTGTTTTATCTATTTGCCTGTACAGCACTTTGGTCTGGAGGTTTAAAGTGCTTTATAAATAAAGTTGTATTGTATTGTATTGTCATGTTTCAGGGAAGTCTGCATATCTTGAATAGTATATGTGTGGGTTTAATTACTTTGTATTAATAATAAGCAGTCTGTGTAACCAGAAGTTGGAGATATGAGAGATGAAATCTTTGTTATCTTTGTGAGCAAGGGAATATCCTTTATACACAACTGAGGTCTCTGGAATGTGGGGGGATGTGTGTGTGGAGGCTGCAGAAATATGAGACGGTGAATGCCAGAGGTGTTTGTTTTGCTTCAAACTGAAACTGTTTGGTTCTCTGCTGGCACGCGCGGATTCACGTTTGCATCTCCCAATGAGATGACCGGAAAAGACGACCAGTTAACTCCACCCCTTCCTGTTTGTGTTGGTATGAAAGCCTGTTCATCCTTTTGTTCGCTCTCTCTTCTCGCGCTGCCCAGACCGAAGGGTCGAAGCAGCACGTGAACTAGGGCAGGAGTAGGCATACTCCTTACATTACGGATATGATTTTATATGTTATGGTAATGTATTATATTGTATTGCATTATTACTTTTTATAATTAAAACGGATTATTGTTTAACCCTCGTCCTGGTTGTTTTGAGTGTTCCTTCTTTTAAAGCAAACTCATAGGATCGGCGTGGAGAAGTGATATCCTACTCCTTCAGATGGTAGACTAAAGGCTTTAGGAATCCAAAGTACAACATATAATAAGTACCCTGTATCAAGATTGATGCAAAACAAGTGATATTTGACCTTTTTAGACAGATTTAGAAAAAAAAACCTCTTCTGGGGCCGTTTGGGTGGAAATGGGTGGATCTGCCGGTTCTCTGGAACCTATTGGTCAATTTTGATGATTGACATCTCTTTTGAACCGTTAGAGCCAATAGAATCGAAGGGGAATTGTCAGGGTTGAGCGAAGCAGGCAGGACCCAAATACAGGTTTAACGGAAAAAAGCTTTATTTCAAGGCTACAAGAAACACACAGAGCAGAACTCTCACCCCCGTGAACACAGTCAACAACAAACAAGGATCTCACAAAGACTAACAGGAAAAGCAGAACCTAAATGCACACAGGAATAATGAAACACACCAGACACAGGTGAGGAGGGAGGAGGAAACACAGGGGCACCAGGTGAACACAATCAGGTAATCAGGGAGGAGGAAACACAGAGACAGGAAGCAACAGGCAAGACGGGGGGTGAACACTTTTCAAACTAAAACAGGAAACCAAAGACAGATCTACACGGGACACAAACACAACACAGACAGATCGTGACAGGAATTTCCACACACACACACGTTACCACTGAGAAGTCAGAGCTGCGCACGCAGTTCGCCCATAGCGATATTACGCTCTGAAATCTGAAAACTAGGTTTATTGCTGATGGATTATCAGAAATCATTTCTGGTTTCACCTATGGATTAACCTTCAGCAGCGTTTTTATCATTTTAATGCCATTGAAGACAACTTTTGATCAGAAAACAACAAAGGTAAGACCTATTGCCGTGTTGGCTATATGCTAGGTGGTGCGATGTTAGATTCTCATGTCGCGAGTTCGGATCGGTCAGTAATGATACTAATACCTGTCGATTCTGTGGAATTCAGCTCTGACTTCTCAATGGTAACGTGTGTGTGTGTGTGTGTGTGTGTGTGTGTGTGTGTGTGTGTGTGTGTGTGTGTGTGTGTGTGTGTGTGTGTGTGTGTGTGTGTGTGTGTGTGTGGAAATCCCCCTTCGATTCTATCAGTACCAGTGTGTGAGGTTGTGGTTACGATGGAGATATCCGGACGCGAACAGCGGGGACTACAAAAAGAAAAACGAGTTGACTGGGGATGTCTGTTCAAAAGATTGCGAGCTCCAATAAATCATTTAAACCAGCTATTGTTGCCAGACTTATTACTGAATATCGTTCTTAATGTGATACCAAGTCCACCTGAGACCTGTGCACCCCTTCAGACAGCCTCCCAGTGAAGCACACGGTGTTTACTCACAGTTTGAAAACAGCGTGGAGAAGTCTCATCTGTGTTAAACTGTTCCCTGTTCCCTGTTCCCAACTGGGACCCGCCCAGGGTAAACTGTGACTACTACTGTGGCTATCTACCTCTCTCTCTCTCTCTCTCTCTCTCTCTCTCTCTCTCTCTCTCTCTCTCTCTCTCTCTCTCTAGGTCGTCCTCAGACGAGCCCTCCATCGTCGCTTCCAGTCATCCCGGTTCTCCATACATCTTGCCAGTTCATTGGTACTTTGTGCTCCTGCGTCGTTCTTGAGTACGTCCACGTATGTTTGTGCGGGACGTCCTCGTGACCGACCAGCGATCATGTTTAATATGAAAGACACACACACATGTGTCCCTTATAAAAACGGCATTCTGCGGCACTCATCCAGATAACATGTGACTGTTAACTCGTTTTGCAAAGATAGCAGCAGAAATGTGGATATTTAGACTTTAAAATGCTGATGGGTCAATAATGTTGGTCTCGGCAAACAATATTAGGAATCCTCTATTCAAACGTAATATTCAGTGTCCATCGACATGAAAATAACAAAAAAGTTCATGCTGGACTCAAACCCGAGTCCCAAAAGCAAAAATCACTCGAGCCCTGCGCGTTATGAGTGCGCCACGGAACAACGCGATGCCTTCTGGAGAATCATGAATTAAATACATTCGCTTACATTATAAATTATGGTCGGGTTGCATTTTTCTGGAACTTGTTATCGTTATGTTAATGTTAGAAACTACACTGTAGTGATCTATTACGAAGTGGTGGTCCGTGGCCACCTCAAATACCCAGACACTGCAGACTTATAGTTTGTCTTATGTCCCATATATAAAATGCTACAAGTCCTCCAACTCATACGACCAAATGGGTCGATTGTTTAAGCCCTTAATACGACCTTCTAGATTTCTAGCGAGAAGTATATATTGTACTTTTAGAATCCACGTCCAGTCGATGTGTAGGATCTATAGTTTGATAGATATTACGAAGATGATTTGAGGTTTCGTCAGGAGAACCTGTATATGCGGCAGCTTCCATGTAAAGTTACAGGTTGAAAACAGTATTTCGGGTCTCGACGTTTTCATAATAAAACCAATGATCAAATGATTTAACAGTGATATCTGCACTACTCATCCACTAAAAAAACATCAGTTTATCCTAGTTAATTATACGACATTAATTGGTTTAAATTCTGTACAATGCTTTTGTGTTTTTCCCATAGGTTTTTCTCTTTCGATTCTGAGAAACACATTTCTTTTTTTTCTTTTTTTTGGTTTTGATAGGCTAAAATCACGCCGCAATGCACGTCGGGATATGGTGTTTATGTGATATGAAATCGGAAAACATTTAAAAAAATTTAAATAATACTTTATTCCGAGTGTTCTTGCTTTTCTCTTTGAAAGTCATCACATAACGGCATTGTAATACACGGTTCGGCTGCATTAAATAATACATCTGCCGTAGATATTTATTTATAGAGCCCTGATCAGAAGACCAGCTCTTAAATAAAGCTCTTCTGACTTTAGCTGTCATGTGGGTATATATATTAATGCTGCCCATTATGGACACAAGCCATTTTCACCCATGTATTAATTATATGTTTTAAATGTGATAACACCAATGTGTTTCGTATCCCTAAACCTCCAGGGATGTATACAGTTTAATACTGGCAACTTCTAATTGTGGGAAATACGAAAACGTCTTTTAAAACTACAACCCCCAGTAGAGACGTGCCATAGAACATGTTGCGAAACACACAATAGCCAGCATGTGTAATTCTGGGGGGGAGGGCCGGGCTGGACCCGTCCAAGTCCAGTTTTGGATAGTCTGGCGTGGTTCCATTCCATTTCAAAGAGCTGTTTGACACTCGGCGTAACCTTGTCGCACTGCCACTCCAACATCCAATCACAGAGCTAGAGGGCTAATCACGGGGTTTGTAAAGCAAGGCGGATGTTGTAGTCCCAAACGATAGCTGGGGATTCTGGGTAGTGTAGTGTCTTCGTCTAAACTCGGAAAAAAACAATTTGTTTCTCCAAATCGAAGGTTAAAAACACAAAATCATTGTACACAATTTAATCCAATCAATATTGTGTAATTAACAAGGATAAACTGATGTTTGTTAGTGGATGAGTAATGCACATATCACTGTGTAATCATTTGACAGTGTGGGGAATACTTCCGGTTTTATTATGAAAACTTCGAGATCGGAAATACTGTTTTCACCCACGCTAACTTTACATGGAAGCTGCCCCATAGACACGTTCTCCTGGCGAGACCTCAAATCATCTTCGTATATCTATCAAACTGTAGATCCTACACATCCACTGGACGTAGATTATAAAAGTACAATATACACTTCTCGCTAGAAATCTAATCATAAAGCATTTTAATAGCCAAACTATTCCACAATTTAGAATTTTCCAGAGAGGGTTATTTGTGAATAAACGACCCTCCGGAGCGTTTGCAATCGACAGGAGCATGTTGTTTCTTACACGGCCACTAGAGGTGCTACACTTTAAAACATGACTCTGGGTCGTATTTAGCTGCTGAACAATCGACCTATTTGGTCGTTTTTTGTAGGAGGACAGGCTGATAATATGTTGCTTTGTTGGAGGGGCTTGAAGATGTGCTTTGCCGTCACTACACCGGAGCTGCCGTGCATCTGATAATAAAACCCTTGAGTCTCGTGAACACTCATGCTGCATGGTGTGGTGAATAACACGTGGTGCTGGTGGATCGTGTCTGCAGCTTGATCTCCATGAAGCTGGACGAGTCAGGGAAGAGTCTCATCCCACTGAGAGAAGGTTTTCTGAAGCCTCATAGCGCCCCCTGGTGGCCATGAGGTCAAGTGACCCCATGGTTCAGATCAAGTCCCTGATAAACACTGAGGGAAAGTGAACAATGCTCATGGAGGATCCATTTGAATGTAATCCCTCACACTCAGGAGGAGTCCAGCTAGCTAGCAGGGATACCAAGTATTAGAAGCTTATTCAATAACGACAAAACTCAAAGTAGAACTTTTATTTGTATAAATATATCAGAAACAGAATTCCTTTATAAGTCCCACAGCAGGGGAACATACATATCATATATCTGAAACTGGACCTCTGGAAAGCATTGTTCCACCTCCAAAAGAAACTCCAGTGTTTTCTGGCTGAATGATTCTCTTCTAAATAGCACACATGCACTGATGAACTATCGGACTCTGGGAGCTCCTCCTGTGAAGAACAGCTGCATGTCATCATGCAGGACACTCACTTTACACACTAATAACACAAGTACAAGGACATCACTTCCTTAATATGTAAGAACATATGTGGACCTTTGGCCAGGATCATTCCTTCATGTCAGAGAAAGAATATATAATCAATAGACCTCTATTGAAGTTGATTAGGTATTGATGGGTATTGTCCACAGTAGATGACCATTACATGTATGATCTGTATGTGTAATGTGTGTAAAGCGCTTTGAGAGTCATTGATAAAGCGCTATAATAAATATAAGGATTATTTTTATTATTATTATTATTATTAAACAATAGAAAGGACAGTCCACGCCTCGTAGAGCGAGCATACAGTAATCACATAAACACAACCTGGACCTGAGAAGAGGGAGCAGAGCTTTTCTACAGATTCATTGTTTCAGGTTTCCTGTAACAGAGGAAGTGTAGCTTCTTGCTGCAGTCCTCCGTCTCGTAGCGCTTGGTGCTGTTCTTCACCAGGACGCCACAGAAGCTCTGAGTCCGGCCACATTGCATCTCCTCGTCCACATCCCGCACGGCTTCTCCATCGCCCATCCAGAACCACTGACCCGCCAGGAAGCGCAGGCCCGTCCACACCTGACCACATTTAGCAGAGAGGAGAGATATTCATGTACACGTCTTATTGAGCAAGGACCGTGCATGTGTGTGTCAGTGGATTCAACATGTAGTCATTGTGTTGAAATAAAGGAGGTTCATGAGATCGTGATTCCTGAAGTACTGGAACGACCTCTGACAATTAACCGACACTAAGCTCAAGCATCGACAAAGCTGCTGTGATCGCCCTCCGTATAATGTGTACTACACATGTACTCGTATGGTAGTATTCACACTGTGATCGCCCTCTGTATAATGTGTCCTACACATATACTGGTATGGTAGTATTCACACTTTGATCACCCTCTGTATAATGTGTACTACACATATACTGGTATGGTAGTATTCACACTGTGATCGCCCTCTGTATAATGTGTGCTACACATATACTGGTATGGTAGTACTCACACTTTGATCACCCTCTGTATAATGTGTACTACACATGTACTCGTATGGTAGTATTCACACTGTGATCGCCCTCTGTATAATGTGTGCTACACATATACTGGTATGGTAGTATTCACACTTTGATCACCCTCTGTATAATGTGTACTACACATATACTGGTATGGTAGTACTCATACTGTGATCGCCCTCTGTATAATGTGTACTACACATACACTCGTATGGTAGTACTCACACTGTACTCCATGCTAGTTGTATAGCAGGCTGGATAACTGGATTCATTCGTGTTTCTTTTTCTAAACTCCTGAAAGTCTCCAGATGAAGATCGAGTGTTAACGCTGACAGCCTCAGAACAAATGTCAGTGTGCAAAATGTGAACACACAGGAGGAGTTGCTCTGAAACCCAAACGCTGTGTAGAAAGCTCCGTCACCTGGTCAGTGGAAGCCTCTCCAGCCCTCAGGCGTGCGTAGGCGCGGTCGTCCTCAGTGCGCACGGAGGCCAGGTCGTAGCGGTAGTTGCAGGTGAGGTCCACTGGCTCATCTGGGTTTTCAGCCTCCAGAAGCCTGCAGTGCCTCAAAGCCTGATCCCACGTCTTCTTCTCCTTCACCAGAACCAGAGTCTCATCGTAACACAAGAACCTGAACTCTCTGTCACATTGAACGTCATTCCATTTGTGAGTATTCTTGTAAATGACAACACAGTTCCCATCATTGGGATTTGGTTCACCTGCAAGAAGTAGAAAAAGTATTTGACATTATTCACAAAACAAACCAACACGTTTCTTTATTTTCCAGTTTTTGCTTTAACTCAGAAACACTATTGATAGAAAGTGAGGAGAAGGTTGGTGAAGATCAGCAGGAGAGGACTCTTTAAAGTAGAGACACTACACACTGATATACACCTGAACATCAGCAGGAGAGAACTCTTTAAAGTAGAGACACTACATACTGATATACACCTGAACATCAGCAGGAGAGGACTCTTTAAAGTAGAGACACTACATACTGATATACACCTGAACATCAGCAGGAGAGGACTCTTTAAAGTAGGGACACTACATACTGATAAACACCTGAACATCAGCAGGAGAGGACTCTTTAAAGTAGAGACACTACATACTGATATACACCTGAACATCAGCAGGAGAGAACTCTTTAAAGTAGAGACACTACATACTGATATACACCTGAACACCAGCAGGAGAGGACTCTTTAAAGTAGAGACACTACATACTATATACACCTGAACATCAGCAGGAGAGGACTCTTTAAAGTAGAGACACTACACACTGATATACACCTGAACATCAGCAGGAGAGGACTCTTTAAAGTAGAGACACTACATACTGATATACACCTGAACATCAGCAGGAGAGGACTCTTTAAAGTAGAGACACTACATACTGATATACACCTGAACATCAGCAGGAGAGAACTCTTTAAAGTAGATACACTACATACTGATATACACCTGAACATCAGCAGGAGAGGACTCTTTAAAGTAGAGACACTACATACTGATACAAACCTGAACATCAGCAGGAGAGAACTCTTTAAAGTAGAGACACTACATGCTGATATACACCTGAACATCAGCAGGAGAGAACTCTTTAAAGTAGAGACACTACATACTGATATACACCTGAACATCAGCAGGAGAGAACTCTTTAAAGTAGAGACACTACATACTGATATACACCTGAATATCAACAGGAGAGGACTCTTTAAAGTACAGACACTACTGATGTACACCTGAACATCAGCAGGAGAGAACTCTTTAAAGTAGAGACACTACATGCTGATATACACCTGAACATCAGCAGGAGAGGACTCTTTAAAATAGAGACACTGCATACTGATATACAACTGAACATCAGCAGGAGAGGACTCTTTAAAGTAGAGACACTACGTACTGATATACACCTGAACATCAGCAGGAGAGGACTCTTTAAAGTAGAGACAGTACATACTGATATACACCTGAACATCAGCAGGAGAGGACTCTTTAAAGTAGAGACACTACATACTGATATACACCTGAACATCAGCAGGAGAGGACTCTTTAAAGTAGAGACACTACATACTGATATACACCTGAACATCAGCAGGAGAGGACTCTTTAAAGTAGAGACACTACATACTGATATACACCTGAACATCAGCAGGAAAGGACTCTTTAAAGTAGAGACACTACATACTGATATACACCTGAACATCAGCAGAAGAGAACTCTTTAAAGTAGAGACACTACTGATATACACCTGATCATCAGCAGGAGAGGACTCTTTAAAAGCCTAACATCCTATATCCTAAGGTTTCGTGCTAGCCAGACTTACGGCCTGCCCAGTTGGTGAAATTGGCGATCTCGTCTGTTTCCGACCATTTCCACGCGGAGTCTGAAGTGTTTTTGTACAAACCGATCCATGCGTCAGGATGAAACGAACCCTCCAACTCTTCTGCGGCTCTGATGGTGGCCAGGTCACTGTGGTGTTCTCTGCAAAAGGCCTGTGCTTCACTCCATGTCTTCGTTTCATTATAATATTTAAAGCTAGGTCTCAGAGTAGACCCGCACACGGCAGCAAACAGCAGCAGCAGCAGGACGGAGGCTTTTCTCATCATGGTTTCCACAGACCTGCAGTCACATCAGCATTTATATTTATTAGGGCTGTCAGCCGATTAAAATATTTAATCGCGATTAATCGCAAATTAATCGCATTTTTTATCTGTTCTAAATGTACCTTAGAGGAATATTTTTCAAGTTTTGAATACTCTTATCAACATATGAGGGGACAAATATGCTTTATGCTAATGTTTATTATCATTTGAACAATGAGAAATATTCTCATGAATATTAAACACAACAACCTGGAACCTCTCTCATTCAATAATACAATACTGTGTGTGTGTGTGTGTGTGGTGTGTGTGTGTGTGTGTGTGTGTGTGTGTGTGTGTGTGTGTGTGTGTGTGTGTGTGTGTGTGTGTGTGTGTGTGTGTGTGTGTGTGTGATGGATCGTTGGAGCTATGTGCAACTCAAGGCATATGCTCGAACGGGAGCTGCCTGGACGCTGCAATCATGTTGCACACTATCCGAGCTGAGTGTGCTGACTTCTCGTACAATGTCCCGCTGTCTGCTTCCTGCATCAAGTCAAGTGCTCGGCGCAGTTGTGGCGAAATGTCGCTCCTCTGTTTTCATTTAAACAGCTCCTTATATCCGTTAGCGCAGATAGCTAGCACCAGATGCTAACAACAACAATACACGTAAGGTCTCTCGCTCGCTCGAGCCACACACACACACACACACACACACACACACACCCTCCCGGTCCTCCCGATGGCCAATCGGTGCCTGCCGGTGAGCATGGAAGTGTGGTCTGCCGCAAGCAGGCAGCAGGAGCGGGGCTGTCAGCATCAGCTTGTAGATGGTATTTTAAACTCGATGCGCTCTGAAACTACGGGGCGGCCGAGGAAAAAAATACACATGCGTTAATCGCGTTAAAATAATTAGTGCCGTTATTTTTTTTTTGCGTTAACGCGTTATTAACACGTTATTAACACGTTATTAACACGTTATTAACACGTTATTAACACGTTATTAACACGTTATAACACGTTAACTTGACACTCCTAATATTTATATATACTTTGTAGTCTGTGTGACGACCCCTCCCCCTTGTGCCTGGCTGTGCTCCCTGCCTTGCTGTCCTCTGGCAGGTACTGGGAGTGTCGTCCTGTTTGTGCCCGCCCATCTAGAGGCGGAGCCTCAAGAAGGTATAAAGGTTGCCCAGCTGCAAGGTTCAGTCTCTGATTCTGATCCTGGCATGCTGCAGCAACCTCAGCCTACATCCTGTGTTAGGTTTGATGCACCCTCCAACATGCTACAACACCCTTCCACACACCCACACACTGCTCACACTACTGACCGTCTGATTCGTACGTACACTATTCATCAGAGGTGTTTTTCTTTAACATGTTAAATAAACAGATATTTGGCATTTAACTCTGTGTGGCCTCCCTATGTGTTCCAGCCTTAAAGGTCACATGTCACGGCCATTCCCACTGATCATAATTCCATTGTTGTGGTCTACTAGAATATATACTGTGCAATTTTCCAAACTCACATTGGTTTCGCATACAGCATCTCTGTAAAGTATGTGTATTCACTCTCACCACTAAACGTCTCGGTGCAGCTCTTTGGCCCCCCCCTCCCTGTGAGCCCAGTGTGCTCCGATTGGTCGGGACCAGTCGGGACGTTGTGAATCGCGCTGAGCTCCGTGGAGGTGTGATTTCCTTGTTTAGCGATACACAGCGAAACACAGCAAAACTCACCCTGAGCACACACAAAGTCACAGCCGAAGTAAAAACAATAAGTGTGGCTTGATATTGAGTAAGAAAAAGGTTGATAAATGCTGTGAGAATGGGTAGAGAGCATTTTTGCCGCGATCCCAACTGTCTGTTATCAGCCTGCAGCCAAGGGAGGAGAAATCAGCAGAGCTGCATGCACTGAGTGTGTGAGGAAGTCCGTGGATTGGTCAATTTGGACCAATCAGCGGGGGCTTAACGTAACGGCTCCACGGATTGGTCCATTTCGTTCCGGGGACGACATGACATCATGATGTCCCCGGAAGAATCAAATGGACAGTGACGTATCTCCAACGAGGGTTTTGGGGAGGTATTTTCTGTTTTAGAGTTTTACTCCCTACAGGGTGCACTTTGAGGGTTTTGACTCTGCACACCGTTTACATGCATAAAAACCTTCATAACACACAAGGGGACGGGTACTAACCGGAAAAGCATGACATGTCACCTTTAAGTTAGTGTGTACCTGTTGGGCCTCCCTATGTGTTCCAGCCTTAAAGAGCCTGTGACACGAGTTTCCCCATCATCCAAACCCATCAATTTGAGTAAATATTGTCCCCTTGAAAACCGTTACTGAACTGATTTTGGATATTTGTACTTTGATAACCATTAATCTGCCTTCAATGTTGACCATTTTCTGGATCTTCTCGGGGATTCTTCAAGTCCCGCCAAATGATGGGTGACGTCACTGCGGGCACAGCGCTCCAGCTGCACCGTTCAGGATACCAGCATCTGCATGCAAACGCACGACGGCGCACACAGCAGCAAGCTCAGACAGCGATGACAGTTTAATTTTGAACGTGTCTGAGAGCTCATATGAGGCTGAAGGACCGCTTTATGTTGTATCTGTTAGAAGTTTAGGAATGAGGTGTGTCAATATGGGCGATCATATGGTCATGTAGCCAGTGGTGGAATGGGACTAAAAATCATCCCGGGACTCTCGACCGGCCCACTTCTGTACCGCTAGTAAGCTGTCAACGGGGGGAGTGGGGATGTCAGGGGCGGCGGGTGCTGTAGATAGTAAATGTAAATATGTAAATATTTGTGTCACTGCATCTGGTAAAATACAAATATAATGTATAATGTCTGTGTCTTTGACCTTAGCGCTGCTAGCCACCTGTGCCCTGTACTACGAAGCCAGTTCAACAGACCCTGGATATGTTTGAGTAACAAACAAACTAACAACAACAAACTAACAAACGAGATCTCGCTAAGCGGTCCTACGACGCTGGTTATCAACTCGGTAAATCAAGCCAGGGTTTCTCTCTCCAGCTGAGAGCGCGTTCACGTCTAAGACACGAGTGGATCTGACTTTAATTACATTTGACTCGAGTGTTTCGTCAACATAATGTGTTGCTTAAAATAATACTTCTGCATCCAGTATGTGACACTGCGAGTGTTGCACAGCCAGATACGGCTCAGTTGACTCAGATAAGAAAATATATGATATATTATGATGTGATATGATCGATGATCTGACTGATGATGTAATATGAATGATAAGTGCGACACGTCGGCGTCTTCTCTGCATACGGCAGTTTAAACTGTATTTCCTTTATCCTGTAATATGACTTGAGAGATTTAAACTCCGCACACTGAGCTGATCTCTTTTCTATAGACGCCGGAGGCGGGCAGCGTCAAGTAAAAAAAGTTATTTAGCCTTCCCAAACCTGAGCCTCACGTGCCGCCTATGGGGGATGTGCTAGTGACTTATCCGACCGGCCCACTTCGGTACCGGCCCATCGGGATTCGTCCCGATGGCCAGTCCGCCACTGCACCCAGCCCACGTAAACTGTCACGGGGGGAGCCTCGCTGCGGGGAAACGGTGGGACCTAGTATCCCGATCGGAGTGGGAATAATAATAATAATAATCCGTGCATTTTATCCATTAATTTTCCCAACATTGTGGTAAAAAAACCACACGTTTAATCCACGTTGGTGTACTACAACTACAAAAAGCATCGGTTTGTTTTCTCATCAGGAAATGCAGACCGGCACAAACAAACGATTTTTAATCATCATTCTCACGATCATTTAATGTATCATATGTTCGCCGAATTGACATGAAAGCACTAATAAATGTAGTTTCATCCACTTGAGTTTACAACTACAAAAATAATCGATTTGTTTTTATATCACATCCTACGGGAGGAAATTCAGCAGATCTCACTACCGATTTTTAATCCTAATGTAATCATCATCTTCACCACGATCATCTATGTTTATGTCGCCGAATTGACATGAAAGCACTGACAAATATGAATATACTGTAGTCAACTTCATTACAACGTTATTAACGTGCCTAAACTCAGTAATTCACCATTTCTACGCATGACAACAAACTTTGTCCGTGTTTGGCTCTCTCGCTGCACAGTGAAGCGTTCCCGCATTGACGTCACTTCCGGCTTCCCCCAAAACTTCAAAATGAGTCGAAGGAATTTCCCGCGATGTTCGAAATTATTGATATTTAACGGAACGGTATCGCTTTTTCTTTTTTAAACTGACGGTTCGAGATTACTAGTAGCCCAATATTTCATTGCACGACAGTTGTTGGATGCTGTCACAGGCTCTTAAGGCAGGTTGTGTAACAAGTGGGGGTTCGTCCGGGATCATCTCCGGTGCTGGATAAAGGACATGGTGACCTATTTCAGTCGCGGAGTGTTCACACAGCTTGTTGGTTGACTCTGAGTTTTGTAGGGGAAAATAGGTCAGGTTGGTCTTACTCACAGTTGTGTTTCTGTCCAAGGCAAGCTATGTTTTCCGGTATTGCTGTTTTGTGTTAAAGGCTGTCAAATGTTTGGAACCCTTATTCCTGTTAGGTATAAGCAATGAGAGACACAAGTTGTCTCCATGAACCTTTTTTTTTTGTTTATTTTTGTGTAGTAAGTGGCAAGAAACATTTGCTCGGGTGCACTCCATGACTGCCTAGGTGATTTTCAATTGCTGAGAATTAACCGGGTCACTAGGCTTTTGTGCTTAAAATCCTCCCATAATTCTACACAAAGACTAGGGTTGAGTGAGTCAGTAAGCATTTGGTAAGGTAGTTAGCCAGAGGAGTGGGGTCTCCATATGTAAAAACAGTCTTTCACTATCAGCTACTGCTGGAAAAACCTTGCCTTGGTCGGTAAACAGTTAAATGGCTTCTATTAAAGATTTTGTTGAGTCCCCAAGTGAGGATTTGTTGAGTACTTATAAAAAAGATCAGCTTTTGAGAGTGGCTGACCATTACGGTCTTGAACTTCCCAAAAAGTTGAATAAAGAGGAGTTGTTGGTAGAAATAAAGGCACAGTTAGTGGAAAAAAGTGTTTTGTCTGTCTTTCGGGGCCTACTCAGATATTGGCATTTAACTCTGTGTGGCCTCCCTATTTGTTCCAGCCTTAAGGCAGGTTGTAACATCTGCAAAAATAACTTTGAACATCCCACCATTATCAGAGCTATGGTTGGGCGGCAGTAGCTTTGTGCGTGTGTGCACCTATACCTGCATACCTGTATTTATACTGTTCTGTGTGTGTTCAAAAAGGTTTCTTTTGAAATAGGAAGAATCCAACAGCACTTTTTCAGCTAAGTATCAGCAGGTTAACCGTTCATTTTCATATTTCAATATTTATTTACATTTTTTATTTCTGTATGAAAACCAAGTACTATTTGTTTCGGCTAATAATTTCTGAAGTGAATTGCATTCAATTGTCAATCATGCAAATGTTATTGATGTCACCTTTGCTTTTATTGAAATGATTGGATTATCGTAATGAATTACGTATTACGTATCGGTATTTGGTATAAGATATTTTTGACTAAACTAAATCTCAAATTGCAAATGATATTTCTATACTACTTTATTTCTTCACACATGATTCCTTGTTACTTCTGAATTTCTAGAATGAAAAAAGACATCGACGCCAGCTTTTCTTAGCTCAGTAAAACGTTATTTTGACAAGTTGATACGATTACAACTATCCAAAGTTTTTCAAAAGGCATTTCATCATTAGATTTAATTACAATGAACAGTTCGTTAAAGAGTGCTTTAACCTTGAGTACGGCTCTACCACCTCTGCTCTCTATCCAACACTTGAACACCTGACTCTCCTGGTAACTGAGCTGTAGTGCTGCCCTTCAACCCACTGCAGCCTGGAAGCAAGACACCAGTTCAAAGTACAGGGAATACAAGGAATACAATTCAGATCCAGCACTCACCTTGGATGATGACGGATTGGAAGCCAGCGCTGAGTCTCTGGGTTTTCAGGAGATGATATTTAAAATACTCGATTCACAGACTGGCTGCACCAATCACAGCTCAGATGCACTCTGGTGTAGGCGAAACAGAACTAGTGCAAAACCCAGCTGGCATGCAGAGCGACCGTGACATCCATGGCTTTTTTGAATATTCTTTGTCCCTCAGGAAGGTTTCTATTGGAGTTTAATGACCCGGTAAAGTAAAATATATATATAATATAATATGTTAAGCGACCGTGACATCCATGGCTTCACAGGTCACCGTCTCTGTCTTCCTGTCTAAGAAAGTCCATGCAAAGCAGACCTTGGCCTCATAGGTTGCTTTTTGAATATTCTTTGTCCCTCAGGAAGGTTTCTATCGGAGTTTAATGACCCGGTAAAGTAAAATATGTTACAGGAAAAGTAGCCTAATGGCAGGACAGGAAGTTATCCTTTCAACACACACACACACACACACACTTTTGAATACCGCCCTACTTCAGCGCTACACAAAAGATTTATTTGAAAAACAATTCACCATCCCACCTTGAGTATGACAAAGATATGTTGCCAGTAGAAATTGACTTTTTCTTAGAATTCTGACTTTTTCTTAGAAAATCTGACTTTTTCTTAGAAATCTGACTTTTTCCAAGAATTCTGTATTTTTTAACAATTTGGATTTTCTCTTGTAATTATCCGGAGCCTTTCAGATTTCCTCTGCCACTTTTCGACCAATCACATAAGTGCATTATATGAAATCATCATATAGTGTTGCATCTGTGCGTTGCTTTGATTAATAGATGATCTTGGGTAAAAGATCCCTGTTCTGTTTCGTATTTAACTATTTACAATAAATAACATTGGAACGTGTCTCTGATTGAAATGGACTTAGTTGATGTGAGCCCCTGGTTTCGACTGTGATTAAAAGTGGGTGTTGCACTCTCACCACGTGATCGGGAACAGAACATAGTAGGCTTGTTTTGAGACGCGTTGCGGCTCGCCTCGAAAGTAGACGAGAATAGCCGATCGCAGCCGGGGGAGGTCTCAAAAGCTCGCCTGAAGTCGGACAGCTCCGAGTCGGCTTCTCTTCTTCTCTCGGTTTTTTGGTGGATTGCAAACTGCTTTAAGGTGCATTCCGCCACCTCCGGAGTCGGCTTGACTCGGTTTGCATTTATAAAGAATGCACACATTTGTTTAATCGTTAATGTCAGATATGTACGAAGTAAATACATTTGTTCCTGCTGAAGATTAGACTCAACTTTATTGTTATTGCACATATTACAGGAGACAACGAAATGCAGTTTAGCTTCTAACCAGGTGCAAACAAGCAGTGAAGTGAAAAGTAATGTAACAATAGACAGAATACAATATAGAATGAATTGAATGATGAATAAACAGTGAGGGGTATGAATACACTAGATATACACAGCAGCCTGTGAGCAGTATGAACAGTGTGTATGAATATGCTAGATATATAAAGTATGAAAACGGTAAGCAGTGCGCAAGTATAGTATAAAATATATAGATATTAATTTCATGATGATAAACATTTGTGGAACAATGATGAAAAATGGGAATGGATGTGGCGACGTAAAACTGACACAAAACAACAACAAACGTTTGGCCGAGCCAATGGAGAGTTTCAGCCATACTTGCCGCCAACCCTCCCGATTTTCGCGGGAGACTCCCGATTCCATTGCCCTCTCCCGGTTTCCTTCCGGGTCATATTTCTCCCGCATTTCTCCCGATTTCTGACAAAATCAGATTTTACTAACGACTGTTTCCACTCAGACTTTAATACAGCTACACAATTGTTTGGTTTCCATGGTAGCACGTATCCTTAGTAGCGCGCGCAACTCAAGTCTGAGAGGGTGAGGAAGATATATCACAGAAAAACAGAACCACGAATCGAGACACAAACCCTCTGCTCACTCTTTCCTGAAAAATATAGGTCCAGCCCATATGCTCCATCAAGGATGGTGCTACAGGCAGCAAGACAGTGCACTTATAGCTCCATCAAGGACAGCTATATGCATGTTACATGTTTGCATACATTCACTGTAAATATTTATTCAGTATGAGAGCTGTCTAAAAGAAGTTAAATTCATTTCTCACTTATTCTGACAATGTACTTAACCCAAATAAAAGAACCCAATAGAAAGAGTGTTAAATAATAACTTGTAATAAACAATAACTCATCTCTCTCGAGTTTTCTTTTTTGAGCTTGCTAAAGCCACTTTGTCAAGTGTCCTTCTTTGGTTGCCGTCCGTAGTTGTCCATATGGCGGACCATCTCGCACATGCCCACTGCAGATCGGGCAGGGGGACGGATCGGGTAGTGACAGCCTCAAACAAGCCTCTTCTGTCCAGAGGCCAGAGGCCTGTACTACGAAGCCGGATTTTTCGCTTAGCGAGCTAGCTTCCTGGATTTCCGGTCCTACGACGCTGGTTCACTTTTTTAGCGGGCTAGATAACTTATGCTGAAACGGCTAGCCTGCGCCGGAGCAGGATAGGTTCCAGGATAAGAGATCAACTTCTTCTTCTTCTTTGCTTTAATGTGCGAATCGCTTCCACTTGGAGCATATATCGCCACCTACTGTTTGATTTATTTAATGTCCATGTTAAATCCTTGTCCTCAGAACAGTGTTTTTGAGAAACTTGAAGATCAGCTTATCAGTAAATATATAAACATCCCATATTGTTCATGTAGAACAGTGTTCACGTAAGCCGGCACATTGATTTGATTTTTCATTGAATGTAACCGTTTCAATAATGATGCATCTATTACAGGTTGAGGCAGCAACCATGGTGGAACAGCTGATAACAACAGTGTGCAAAGTTTAAAGCGATCAAGTCATATTACAGGAGAAAGGAAATACAGTTTAAACTGCCGTTGCAGTTCAAATCACCGACTGTGTGAACGGAACATGAATAGAATATCACCTCCATCTTCAGACGCAATCTGACTATTATAACATTAGCGTAAGAAAGCTTACTTAATATCATGCCACAACACAAGTAACCGGATCAGAGTAACATTAGGGAGAGTGGGGTAAGTTGAGCCATTTTTAGTTATGCTGTCCTCTAAGCAAGGAGAAATGACACATAGTAAAAATGAACACACACACCTATAATTCAGGATTCTCCTATCAATGGCAAGGATAAGAATTCATATTTGATCAAGGTAGTGGAAAAAGTAATTCCTTCTTAAAAAAAGTTAAATTCAGAGTAATCTTTAGCTTAATGATTCACATGGTGTAATACGTGCCAATACATCACATATACAATCTATGTGTTTAAACCTGGATACTTTCTTTTGACATGACAGCCGATAAACTGACGTCTAGAACATTTACTTTGACAGCAAAACACGCTTTTTTGTAACATTTGTAGTTACTAGAACACAATGAGGATCTCTCTTTCACAGGCAATGAGAACTGGGTGGAGATTGCACACTTTCTGGTCACTTGGTTACAACTATAGGGCGTTGCCTGGTTACAGGGGAGGTTCAACTTACCCACTGGTTCAACTTACCCCTGGATCAACTTACCCACTGGTTCAACTTACCCACTGGTTTCAACTAACCCACTGGTTCAACTTACCCCTGGTTCAACTAACCCACTGGTTCAACTTACCCCCTGGTTCAACTTACCCACTGTTCAACTTACCCACTGGTTCAACTAACCCACTGGTTCAAACTTAACCCACTGGTTCAACTAACCCACTGGTTCAACTTACCCCCTGGTTCAACTTACCCCCTGGTTCAACTTACCCACTGGATCAACTTACCCACTGGTTCAACTTACCCACTGGTCAACTAACCCACTGGTTCAAACTTACCCCACTGGATCAACTTACCACTGGTTCAACTTACCCACTGGTTCAACTAACCCACTGGTTCAACTTACCCACTGGTTCAACTTACCCACTGGTTCAACTTACCCACTGGTTCACTTACCCACTGGATCAACTTACCCACTGGTTCAACTTACCCACTGGTTCACTAACCCACTGGTTCAACTTACCCACTGGTTCAACTAACCCACTGGTTCAACTTACCCACTGGTTCAACTTACCCACTGGTTCAACTTACCCACTGGATCAACTTACCCACTGGTTCAACTTACCCACTGGTTCAACTTACCCACTGGTTCAACTAACCCACTGGTTCAACTTACCCCCTCTCCCCTACGTACAGTCCGCGGCAACTGTGAGTGCAGACGTCGATGTGTCCCATTATCATGCATATCACTTCATAATGTATCACATATCTCCTGATCCGAGTCCCTGAGCGTGTCTGGCCGTGCAGCACCCTTAGCGTCACAGACTGGATGCAGAGCATTATGTTAGCAACACATTAAGTTGAGGAAACACTCGAGACAAATGTAATGAAAGTCAGACGGTGTGGTTTAGACGGCCGTGATATCATGAACCTGTTGATGGACGCATTCCAACACTTGTTCTGCTCCAGCTGTGTTTCACCTTGCAGCTGCAGCTCTGAGGCTTTGATCCTGATCAAGTGCTTAAGTTATGATTTAAAGTTTAACTTCTTCATGTGTCTAATATTAGAGTTCACTTCTCATTCAGGAAGTATGACGCTGCGCTGTCAGTGCTCTTTCTCCAAGTCTGTGATGGTC
>JAMFTG010000286.1:82500-87500 GCA_023974075.1 Chaenocephalus aceratus
TGCTAATAATCGGTGTCAACTAATCCCATTCAAACACCAGCAAGTGTGACTGAAGTGAGGATTAAGTGGGGCGCATTTCTTTATCTACAGGGGAAATTAATGGTAATTTAATCTGTTGAAAGTATGAAATAAAGAATTGCAATCTTTCTTATCCTTTCAAATAAAAATAAGAATACCTGCTTTTTATTCGTTTACTACGACGCATCAAGTATTATTTTAACAACTTTCAATTTCAGTTGTTTATATACTAAAGCTTTAAAATGCTAAACTATGCTGTTTACAAATCAATATTTAAATAACAGATCTGAGTACTTCTACTTTTACTCAAGTACAAGGTCTGAGTACTTCTACTTTTACTCAAGTACCAGATCTGAGTACTTCTACTTTTACTCAAGTACAAGATCTGAGTACTTCTACTTTGACTCAAGTACAAGACCTGAGTACTTCTACTTTTACTCAAGTACCAGATCTGAGTACTTCTACTTTTACTCAAGTACCAGATCTGAGTACTTCTACTTTTACTCAAGTCCAAGATCTGAGTACTTCACCTTTTACTCAAGAACAAGATCTGAGTACTTCTACTTTTACTCAAGAACAAGATCTGAGTACTTCTACTTTTACTCAAGTACAAGATCTGAGTACTTCTACTTTTACTAAAGTACAACATATGAGAACTTCTACTTTTACTCAAGAACAAGATCTGAGTACTTCTACTTTTACTCAAGAACAAGATCTGAGTACTTCTACTTTTACTCAAGTACAATATCTGAGTATTTCTACTTTTACTAAAGTACAATACCTGAGTACTTCTACTTTCACTCAAGTACAAGACCTGAGTACTTCTACTTTTACTCAAGTACCAGATCTGAGTACTTCTACTTTTACTCAAGTACCAGATCTGAGTACTTCTACTTTTACTCAAGTACAAGATCTGAGTACTTCTCCTTTTACTCAAGAACAAGATCTGAGTACTTCTACTTTTACTCAAGAACAAGATCTGAGTACTTCAACTTTTACTCAAGAACAAGATCTGAGTACTTCTACTTTTACTCAAGTATAATATCTGAGTACTTCTACTTTGACTAAAGTACAAGACCTGAGTACTTCTACTTTTACTCCAGTACCAGATCTGAGTACTTCTACTTTTACTCAAGTACAATATCTGAGTACTTCTACTTTTACTAAAGTACAACATCTGAGAACTTCTACTTTTACTCAAGTACAATATCTGAGTACTTCTACTTTTACTCAAGTACAAGACCAGAGTACTTCTACTTTACTCTAATACAATATCTGAGTACTTCTACTTTTACTCAAGTACAAGATCTGAGTACTTCTACTTTTACTCAAGTACCAGATCTGAGTACTTCTACTTTTACTCAAGTACAAGATCTGAGTACTTCTCCTTTTACTAAAGTACAAGACCTGAGTACTTCTACTTTTACTCTAATACAATATCTGAGTACTTCTACTTTTACTCAAGAGTCGCATTCACGATATGTCGCGTTTACACCAAAAAGAGCCGGAACTAAAATTAGTTCATGAGAACCTTTTCACCCCCTTTTCAGTCCCTGCTAGAGAGCAAGGACTTTCCTGGGATAAAAAGGTTCCTATCTCTGATTGGCTGGCGGATTGCAAACCACGCCCCATCAAACTCCCAAAAGGTTTTGTGAAGCCGCCATTTTATTATCCTCGCATTAGCATTATTAGCATTAGCATTAGCCCAGCGCAGAAACGCAGAGAGACTAACTTATGGCAACACAAAATGAAACATGGGAGCGGTGGAGATGAGGTGCCGGCGTTCTGGGTATTTACTCGGAAGACTCCCCAACTCCGGGGCAAAGTACTTGGTGTGAAAGCGCCTAAGTACAAGATCTGAGTACTTCTACTTTTACTCAAGTACCCGATCTGAGTACTTCTACAACCTTTCCCTAAAACACTCAGGAATAGTGCTTCACAGTTGTACTTCAGTGCAGTAGTTTGCATACACTTATCTCGGGGGATATTGCATTTTGCTTCATGCATTATTATTGACATGGGCTCTGGCGCCCTCTGGTGACAAACAGTGATAATGCACAAATACATGATATTTAATGTTTACATTTGACCAAATTTACATTTAAATTCACCTAATTGTGTTGACATAACTTGTTTATAGATACAATTGAGCTGCAGCAAAGTGTATATTCCTGCTCTCCAGTGAGAACGTGAGGAGCCTGCAGTGCTTTGGTTAGTTACTTTGCACTCCTGGAAAGTAATCACTATAATAGTAAAACCACAGAAATGTAAGTCTCTATACACCCTAAAACACTCGGGTAAAGTACTTCTCAGTTGTACTTCAGTGCAGTACTTGTTAGTGACTTTGCCCCACTGAAGGATACACAATGCCGACAACAAACGCGCCTATCAGCAGGCCGGTGCCCAGGTTCCTTGTGCGCAGGCGCGCTGCGTTCCTCTTAAAGTAGTCCAGCTCCTGTTTGCGGCGGGGCAGCTGCTTGTCTCCCGACGATGGTGAGGCTTTAGCGGACTCTTCTGCTCCTTTCTCCGCCATGACCGGTTGGATAATCAGCTGCTGGAGTCACAGCTCTCACCGGAAGGGAAATGGTCTTCTTCAGGCTCTGTTCAGGCACACGAGACACACTTTAGTGCGTTGCTGCCTCTTGTGGTGCAGAAACCACATTGTTAGTTGTTCTCTGGGAGCAACACGACACATACACACTCACTCACACACACACACACACACACACACACACACACACACACACACACACACACACACACACACACACACACACACACACACCTACACACTCACACACACCTACACACTCACACACACACACACACAACACACACACACACACACACACACACACACACCTACACACTCACACACACCTACACACTCACTCACACACACACACACACACACACACACACACACACACACACACCTACACACTCACACACACCTACACACTCACACACACACACACACACACACACACACACACACACACCTACACACTCACACACACATACACACTCACACACCCCCCCTCTCTGTTCTTTTTAGTTAACACATTTATGAGAAGAAAAGTCAAAACTTCTGAGAAAACGGTCAAAATGTGGAGGAACACATGGTAATAATAAATTCCATTGAATTGAATTGTAATGTTTACTGATGTACACTGTCCCTTGTTTTAAAATGTAAGGTGAGACACCCCAGGTGAATAGGGTAATTTTGTTAACTGAAAAGGTATCAGCTAGATATTTCTCGTAAATTACTTACAATAAGGCAATTGTTTTTTGTATTACAAGTTTTCTGAAATAGCATGTTTAAATATGCAAATTATCCATTATCTCATTAAATATGCACACATTTTAACACATTTCAGGAATCGAAATCTGAACTTTGGATAAAGCCAGGTTCAAAATTCTTGTTTCATTGTGTAGTCATATTAGAATCTAAGGCTTTTACAGAAGGGATTTTGGATATCTCTCTCCATCACTCCATAAATCAGAAAATACTGTCAATAGCCCTAAAATATCCATTTTCTCCATGTTTTTAGGTATACAATGTTGTATAATTCAGGCTATGAATTATATATGAACAAACCCTTCTGTAAAAGCCTTCATAATATTTATAGGAATATAACTGGAAGGTTTGGTGTCTCTACGTGCTACTGAAGTTGAAATTTCGAACTCGGAGTAGGAGAAAAAACTGATTTTGAGAAAACAACCTTTAAAGAGGCGCTAGCTGAACCCTCCTGTTCTCTGGACGACAGCTTGCGCCTCGACGCACTCCGTGAAGGTATTTCATGTTCGGGGTCATTTGTTTTTTGTATAACCTTGCTTCGTGCAAGTGACAATTGTTGTCGTCTTCTCTGTGAACGTTTTTTTCGCCGTTCTTTTGCCATATTGAGATTTACATTTCTAGCGGAAAGCTAACCAGGAAGTGTTTTAGCACACCACGTGACGTTTCTTGGTTTAAGACCCCTTGGTGCTTTCACGATTGGTTGCTGATACAAAGGAAATGACCATATTTGGATCCGATGAGATTGTGCAGGAGAGACGGAGCTTTCCAGCGATACCTCTGTTGACATTAGCCGCGTTCACACCGCAGGACTTTCCCTGGTACTTTGGTTCTTTAGTTCCGTTAGTACCAATAATGTCGCGTTCACACCGCCGGGACTACTCAGTGCCGGGAACTCTTTTGGAACTCTTTTGGTACTTTTTAGTCCCTGCTGGAAAGGTGGTACGAACCTGGTGACAAAAGAGTGCCAATTTCTATTCTATTTCTATTGGCTGGGCGAATTGAAAACCACGCCCCGTTAGACTCTGAATTTGTTTTGTTAGGCAGCCATTTTTTTCCTCGCTACAAAACCACATCCACACCTGAGCAGTTATGACCACACGTACTACAACACCGGAGCGGTGGGATGATGAGGAAGTGTCGGCGCTTCTGGCAATTTACTCTGAGGACGGGATGCAGCAGCTTCTCCAGAAAGCAGTTCCCAACTCCAAATGTTTTGAGCGATGTTCGCTACTTGAGCTGGGAATCGTGCACAGTGCACACGGATGCCGGCTAAAAATAAAGGAACTCAGGCAGGACTATACAAAAATTAAAGACCACAATAATAAGAGTGGTAACGATTTTCTATTGTTATTATATATATATATATATTGCCACTGTTTTTAATACTGACACCTAACTTGCACTAAGGCGTGTCTGCTGCTATATATATTGCCACTGTTACATTGTTTTGAAACTACTTACACTTTATTTTATATTTCACACTTTTATTTAACTTCAATTGACATGCATACGACACACCTGGAACAGCATGATGCCGTTATTGTTATGTCTTGACTGTGCAATAAAACAAACAAACTGGCGAAGCTTTATTTATTGTGTCCCACCCCACATGTGCAGAATAGAAGAATGTGAGAGCAGACAGGTGTCGGTGGTTGGAATTTATCAGAAACACAAGTCTTAC
>JAMFTG010000286.1:92500-187500 GCA_023974075.1 Chaenocephalus aceratus
TGGGAAAAAGTGTTTCCGGGCCCAGCAACCTAAAAGTAGTGTAGTACCGCCGTTTGACCAGCACGAATATTCTCATCAGACTCCGGCGCACTTCCTGGGGGCTTGGTCAAAACGCGTCTCAAACAAGCCTACTGTGTTCTGTGACCGATCACGTGGTGAGAGTGCACACCCACTTTTAATCACAGTCAAAACCAGGGGCTCACATCAACTAAGTCCATTTCAATCAGAGACACGTTCCAATGTTATTTATTGTAAATAGTTAAATACGAAACAGAACAGGGATCTTTTACCCAAGATCAACAATTAGATCAAAGCAACGCACAGATGCAACACTATATGATGATTTCAAATAATGCACTTATGTGATTGGTCGAAAGTGGCAGAGGAAATCTGAAAGGCTCCCGATAATTACAAGAGAAAATCCAAATTATTAAAAAATACAGAAATCTTGGAAAAAAGTCAGATTTATAAGAAAAAGTCAGATTTCTAAGAAAAAGTCAGAAATCTAAGAAAAAGTCAGATTTCTAAGAAAAAGTCAGAAATCTAAGAAAAAGTCAGATTTCTAAGAAAAAGTCAGAAATCTAAGAAAAAGTCAGATTTCTACTGGCACCATATCTTTGTCATACTCAAGGTGGGATGGTGAATTTGTTTTTCAAATTAAATCTTGTGTGTAGCGCTGAAGTAGGGCGGTATTCAAAAGTGTGTGTGTGTGTGTGTGTGTGTGTGTTGAAAGGATAACTTCCTGTCCTGCCATTAGGCTACTTTTCCTGTAACATATTTTACTTTACCGGGTCATTAAACTCCAATAGAAACCTTCCTGAGGGACAAAGAATATTCAAAAAGCCATGGATGTCACGGTCGCTCTGCGTGCCAGCTGGGTTCTGCACTAGTTCTGTTTCGCCTACACAGAGTGCATCTGAGCTGTGATTGGTGCAGCCAGTCTGTGAATCGAGTATTTTAGATATCATCTCCTGAAAACCCAGAGACTCAGCACTGGCTTCCAATCCGTTATCATCCAAGGTGAGTGCTGGATCTGAATTGTATTCCTTGTTATTCCCCGTACTTTGAACTGGTATCTTGCTTCCAGGCTGCAGTGGGTTGAAGGGCATCACTACAGCTCGGTTACCAGTAGAGTCAGGTGTTCAAGTGTTGGATAGAGAGCAGAGGTGGTAGAGCCGTACTCAAAGGTTAAAGCACTCTTTAACGAACTGCTTCATTGTAATTAAATCTAATGATGAAATGCCTTTTGAAAAACTTTGGATAGTTTTAATCGTATCAATGTGTCAAAATAACGTTTTACTGAGCTAAGAAAAAGCTGGCGTCGATTTCATTTTTTATTCTAGAAAGTCAGAAGTAACAAGGAATCATGTGTGAAGAAATAAAGTAGTATAGAAATAATCATTTTGCAATTTGAGATTTAGTTTAGTCAAAAATATCTTGTACAAATACCGATACGTAATACGTAATTCATTACGATAATCCAATCATTTCAATAAAAGCAAAGGTGACATCAATATCATTTGCATGATTGACAATTGAATGCAATTCACTTCAGAAATTATTAGCCGAAACAAATAGTACTTGGTTTTTCATACAGAAATAAAAAATGTAAATAAATATTGAAATATGAAAATGAACGGTTAACCTGCTGATACTTAGCTGAGAAAGTGCTGTTGGATTCTTCATATTTAAAAGAAACCTTTTTGAACACACACAGAACAGTATAAATACAGGTATGCAGGTATAGGTGCACACACGCACAAAGCTACTGCCGCCCAACCATAGCTCTGATAATGGTGGGATGTTCAAAGTTATTTTTGCAGATGTTACAACCTGCCTTAAGGCTGGAACAAATAGGGAGGCCACACAGAGTTAAATGCCAAATATCTGTTTATTTAACATGTTAAAGAAAAACACCTCTGATGAATAGTGTACGTAAGAATCAGACAGTCAGTAGTGTCAGCAGTGTGTGGGTGTGTGGAAGGGTGTTGTAGCATGTTGGAGGGTGCATCAAACCGAACACAGGCTGTAGGCTGAGGTTGCTGCAGCATGCCAGGATCAGAATCAGAGACTGAACCTTGCAGCTGGGCAACCTTTATACCTTCTTGAGGCTCCGCCTCTAGATGGGCGGGCACAAACAGGACGACACTCCCAGTACATGCCAGAGGACAGCAAGGCAGGGAGCACAGCCAGGCACAAGGGGGGAGGGGTCGTCACACAGACTACAAAGTATATATAAATATGAGGGCTGTCAAGTTAACGCGTTAATAACGCGTTAACGCAAAAAATGTAATGCCACTAATTATTTTAACTTATGTCTCTCATTGCTTATACCTAACAGGAATAAGGGTTCCAAACATTTGACAGCCTTTAACACAAAACAGCAATACCGGAAAACATAGCTTGCCTTGGACAGAAACACAACTGTGAGTAAGACCAACCTGACCTATTTTCCCCTACAAAACTCAGAGTCAACCAACAAGCTGTGTGAACACTCCCCGACTGAAATAGGTCACCATCAGAGATGGGGTCGTTACTAAAAAAAAGTAATATATTACATATTACATATTACTTTAAAAAAAAAGTAATATATTACACTACTTCGTTACTCTCTACATAAAGTAATTTGTTACTTTACTCGTTACTTTATTCGTTACTTTACTCGTTACTTTACTCGCAGGGCCGGCCCGCCCCTCCCTGCAGGCAGATCACGCAGACTGCTAAAGTTTCAAATGTTCTCTTTAGTTCAGTTTCCATTGTCGCATAAGACTGATCCAGATCCTGAATGTTTTCCTATCTGACCGTGGCTGTTCTCTGTCTCCTGCTATCTGTATATTTTGCGCAGTCTATCTCTGCTCACACTGTTGCGTCAGCGTGTTCTCCTGCGTGTTGGCCATGTGTTGAACTGGAGCCAGACTTGAGCACACCGCAAAGACTTCAGCCGAGCACGTACGAACTGCGCATGCGTAGGTGGCAATAACTGTCCTTACCAGCAGGCGGCGGTAGTGTGTATTCGTCATTCAAAACAGGCAACAACCGGAAAACAGAGAAGAAGAACAGACTACGTGTGTGATATAAATAAACAACAGCTATGTGCGTTAGCTTCACCTTAGCATGTGTTCTTTGCAGGTGTTTGTTGAGGTTTGATTATGACTGATTTTAGAAAGTAACGAAGTAACGCGTGTCGGGGCAATGTTAGTAACTGTAGTGTGATTACTGAATTATAAAAGTAGCGCGTTACACTACTCCGTTACCGACAAAGTAATATTATTACACCCAACTCTGGTCACCATGTCCTTTATCCAGCGCCGGAAATGATCCCGGACGAGCCCCCACTCGTTACAACCTGCCTTAAGGCTGGAACACATAGGGAGGCCCAACAGGTACACACTCACTTAAAGGTCCCATGTAATGCTTTTCCGGTTAGTACCCGTCCCCTTGTGTGTTATGAAGGTTTTTATGCATGTAAACGGTGTGCAGAGTCAAAATTCTCAAAGTACACCATGTAGGGAGTAAAACTCTAAAACAGAAAATACCTCCCCAAAATGCCTTGTGGCTTCCAATTCGTCATCATCCAAGGTGTGTGCTGGATCTGAATTGTATTCCTTGTTATTCCCTGTGCTTTGAACTGGTGTCTTGCTTCCAGGCTGCAGTGGGTTGAAGGGCAGCACTACAGCTCACTTACCAGGAGAGTCAGGTGTGTAAGTGTTGGATAGAGAGCAGAGGTGGTAGAGCCGTACTCAAAGGTTGAAATGCTCATTTAGCAATTTGAGATTTAGTTATGTGACAAAAATATAAATGTGACTGCAGGTCTGTGGAAACCATGATGAGAAAACCCTCCATCCTGCTGCTGCTGCTGCTGCTGTTTGCTGCCGTGTGCGGGTCTACTCTGAGACCTAGCTTTACATATTACAATGAACTGAAGACATGGAGTGAAGCACAGGCCTTTTGCAGAGAACACCACAGTGACCTGGCCACCATCAGAGCCGGAGAAGAGGTGGAGGATCTGTTTGGTCATCACGCATGGATCGGTTTGTACAAAAACCCTTCAGACTCCGCGTGGAAATGGTCGGAAACAGACGAGATCGCCAATTTCACCAACTGGGCAGGCGGTAAGTCTGGCTAGCACGAAACTTTAGGATATAGGATGTTAGGCTTTTAAAGAGTCCTCTCCTGCTGATGTTCAGGTGTATATCAGTAGTGTCTCTACTTTAAAGAGTCCTCTCCTGCTGATGTTCAGGTGTATATCAGTATGTAGTGTCTCTACTTTAAAGAGTTCTCTCCTGCTGATGTTCAGGTGTATATCAGTAGTGTCTCTACTTTAAAGAGTCCTCTTCTGCTGATGTTCAGGTGTATATCAGTATGTAGTGTCTCTACTTTAAAGAGTCCTCTCCTGCTGATGTTCAGGTGTATATCAGTATGTAGTGTCTCTACTTTAAAGAGTCCTCTCCTGCTGATGTTCAGGTGTATATCAGTATGTAGTGTCTCTACTTTAAAGAGTCCTCTGCTGCTGATGTTCAGGTGTATATCAGTATGTAGTGTCTCTACTTTAAAGAGTCCTCTCCTGCTGAGGTTCAGGTGTATATCAGTATGTAGTGTCTCTACTTTAAAGAGTCCTCTTCTGCTGATGTTCAGGTGTATATCAGTATGTTGTGTCTCTACTTTAAAGAGTCCTCTCCTGCTGATGTTCAGGTGTATATCAGTATGTAGTGTCTCTACTTTAAAGAGTCCTCTGCTGCTGATGTTCAGGTGTATATCAGTATGTAGTGTCTCTACTTTAAAGAGTCCTCTCCTGCTGATGTTCAGGTGTATATCAGTATGTAGTATCTCTACTTTAAAGAGTCCTCTTCTGCTGATGTTCAGGAGTATATCAGTATGTAGTGTCTCTACTTTAAAGAGTCCTCTCCTGCTGATGTTCAGGTGTATATCAGTATGTAGTGTCTCTACTTTAAAGAGTCCTCTGCTTCTGATGTTCAGGTGTATATCAGTATGTAGTGTCTCTACTTTAAAGAGTCCTCTCCTGCTGAGGTTCAGGTGTATATCAGTATGTAGTGTCTCTACTTTAAAGCGTCCTCTTCTGCTGATGTTCAGGTGTATATCAGTATGTTGTGTCTCTACTTTAAAGAGTCCTCTCCTGCTGATGTTCAGGTGTATATCAGTATGTAGTGTCTCTACTTTAAAGAGTCCTCTGCTGCTGATGTTCAGGTGTATATCAGTATGTTGTGTCTCTACTTTAAAGAGTCCTCTCCTGCTGATGTTCAGGTGTATATCAGTATGTAATGTCTCTACTTTAAAGAGTCCTCTCCTGCTGATGTTCAGGTGTATATCAGTATGTAGTGTCTCTACTTTAAAAAGTCCTCTCCTGCTGATGTTCAGGTGTATATCAGTAGTGTCTCTACTTTAAAGAGTCCTCTTCTGCTGATGTTCAGGTGTATATCAGTATGTAGTGTCTCTACTTTGAAGAGTCCTCTACTGCTGATGTTCAGGTGTATATCAGTATGTAGTGTCTCTATATTAAAGAGTCCTCTCCTGCTGATGTTCAGGTGTATATCAGTATGTAGTGTCTCTACTTTAAAGAGTCCTCTCCTGCTGATGTTCAGGTGTATATCAGTATGTAGTGTCTCTACTTTAAAGAGTCCTCTCCTGCTGATGTTCAGGTGTATATCAGTATGTAGTGTCTCTACTTTAAAGAGTCCTCTCCTGCTGATGTTCAGGTGTATATCAGTATGTAGTGTCTCTACTTTAAAGAGTCCTCTCCTGCTGATGTTCAGGTGTATATCAGTATGTAGTGTCTCTACTTTAAAGAGTCCTCTCCTGCTGATGTTCAGGTGTATATCAGTATGTAGTGTCTCTACTTTAAAGAGTCCTCTCCTGCTGATGTTCAGGTGTATATCAGTATGTAGTGTCTCTACTTTAAAGAGTCCTCTCCTGCTGATGTTCAGGTGTATATCAGTATGTAGTGTCTCTACTTTAAAGAGTTCTCTCCTGCTGATGTTCAGGTGTATATCAGTAGTGTCTCTACTTTAAAGAGTCCTCTTCTGCTGATGTTCAGGTGTATATCAGTATGTAGTGTCTCTACTTTAAAGAGTCCTCTCCTGCTGATGTTCAGGTGTATATCAGTATGTAGTGTCTCTACTTTAAAGAGTCCTCTCCTGCTGATGTTCAGGTGTATATCAGTATGTAGTGTCTCTACTTTAAAGAGTCCTCTGCTGCTGATGTTCAGGTGTATATCAGTATGTAGTGTCTCTACTTTAAAGAGTCCTCTCCTGCTGAGGTTCAGGTGTATATCAGTATGTAGTGTCTCTACTTTAAAGAGTCCTCTTCTGCTGATGTTCAGGTGTATATCAGTATGTTGTGTCTCTACTTTAAAGAGTCCTCTCCTGCTGATGTTCAGGTGTATATCAGTATGTAGTGTCTCTACTTTAAAGAGTCCTCTGCTGCTGATGTTCAGGTGTATATCAGTATGTAGTGTCTCTACTTTAAAGAGTCCTCTCCTGCTGATGTTCAGGTGTATATCAGTATGTAGTATCTCTACTTTAAAGAGTCCTCTTCTGCTGATGTTCAGGAGTATATCAGTATGTAGTGTCTCTACTTTAAAGAGTCCTCTCCTGCTGATGTTCAGGTGTATATCAGTATGTAGTGTCTCTACTTTAAAGAGTCCTCTGCTGCTGATGTTCAGGTGTATATCAGTATGTAGTGTCTCTACTTTAAAGAGTCCTCTCCTGCTGAGGTTCAGGTGTATATCAGTATGTAGTGTCTCTACTTTAAAGCGTCCTCTTCTGCTGATGTTCAGGTGTATATCAGTATGTTGTGTCTCTACTTTAAAGAGTCCTCTCCTGCTGATGTTCAGGTGTATATCAGTATATGTAGTGTCTCTACTTTAAAGAGTCCTCTGCTGCTGATGTTCAGGTGTATATCAGTATGTTGTGTCTCTACTTTAAAGAGTCCTCTCCTGCTGATGTTCAGGTGTATATCAGTATGTAATGTCTCTACTTTAAAGAGTCCTCTCCTGCTGATGTTCAGGTGTATATCAGTATGTAGTGTCTCTACTTTAAAGAGTCCTCTCCTGCTGATGTTCAGGTGTATATCAGTATGTAGTGTCTCTACTTTAAAGAGTCCTCTCCTGCTGATGTTCAGGTGTATATCAGTATGTAGTGTCTCTACTTTAAAGAGTCCTCTCCTGCTGATGTTCAGGTGTATATCAGTATGTAGTGTCTCTACTTTAAAGAGTCCTCTGCTGCTGATGTTCAGGTGTATATCAGTATGTAGTGTCTCTACTTTAAAGAGTCCTCTCCTGCTGAGGTTCAGGTGTATATCAGTATGTAGTGTCTCTACTTTAAAGAGTCCTCTTCTGCTGATGTTCAGGTGTATATCAGTATGTTGTGTCTCTACTTTAAAGAGTCCTCTCCTGCTGATGTTCAGGTGTATATCAGTATGTAGTGTCTCTACTTTAAAGAGTCCTCTGCTGCTGATGTTCAGGTGTATATCAGTATGTAGTGTCTCTACTTTAAAGAGTCCTCTCCTGCTGATGTTCAGGTGTATATCAGTATGTAGTATCTCTACTTTAAAGAGTCCTCTTCTGCTGATGTTCAGGAGTATATCAGTATGTAGTGTCTCTACTTTAAAGAGTCCTCTCCTGCTGATGTTCAGGTGTATATCAGTATGTAGTGTCTCTACTTTAAAGAGTCCTCTGCTGCTGATGTTCAGGTGTATATCAGTATGTAGTGTCTCTACTTTAAAGAGTCCTCTCCTGCTGAGGTTCAGGTGTATATCAGTATGTAGTGTCTCTACTTTAAAGCGTCCTCTTCTGCTGATGTTCAGGTGTATATCAGTATGTTGTGTCTCTACTTTAAAGAGTCCTCTCCTGCTGATGTTCAGGTGTATATCAGTATGTAGTGTCTCTACTTTAAAGAGTCCTCTGCTGCTGATGTTCAGGTGTATATCAGTATGTTGTGTCTCTACTTTAAAGAGTCCTCTCCTGCTGATGTTCAGGTGTATATCAGTATGTAATGTCTCTACTTTAAAGAGTCCTCTCCTGCTGATGTTCAGGTGTATATCAGTATGTAGTGTCTCTACTTTAAAGAGTCCTCTCCTGCTGATGTTCAGGTGTATATCAGTATGTAGTGTCTCTACTTTAAAGAGTCCTCTCCTGCTGATGTTCAGGTGTATATCAGTATGTAGTGTCTCTACTTTAAAGAGTCCTCTCCTGCTGATGTTCAGGTGTATATCAGTAGTGTCTCTACTTTAAAGAGTCCTCTTCTGCTGATGTTCAGGTGTATATCAGTATGTAGTGTCTCTACTTTAAAGAGTCCTCTCCTGCTGATGTTCAGGTGTATATCAGTATGTAGTGTCTCTACTTTAAAGAGTCCTCTCCTGCTGATGTTCAGGTGTATATCAGTATGTAGTGTCTCTACTTTAAAGAGTCCTCTCCTGCTGATGTTCAGGTGTATATCAGTATGTAGAATCTCTACTTTAAAGAGTCCTCTCCTGCTGATGTTCAGGTGTATATCAGTATGTAGTGTCTCTACTTTAAAGAGTCCTCTCCTGCTGATGTTCAGGTGTATATCAGTATGTAGTGTCTCTACTTTAAAGAGTCCTCTCCTGCTGATGTTCAGGTGTATATCAGTATGTAGTGTCTCTACTTTAAAGAGTCCTCTCCTGCTGATGTTCAGGTGTATATCAGTATGTAGTGTCTCTACTTTAAAGAGTCCTCTCCTGCTGATGTTCAGGTGTATATCAGTATGTAGTGTCTCTACTTTAAAGAGTCCTCTCCTGCTGATGTTCAGGTGTATATCAGTATGTAGCGTCTCTACTTTAAAGAGTCCTCTCCTGCTGATGTTCAGGTGTATATCAGTATGTAGTGTCTGTACTTTAAAGAGTCCTCTCCTGCTGATGTTCAGGTGTATATCAGTATGTAGTGTCTCTACTTTAAAGAGTCCTCTCCTGCTGATGTTCAGGTGTATATCAGTATGTAGTGTCTCTACTTTAAAGAGTCCTCTGCTGCTGATGTTCAGGTGTATATCAGTATGTAGTGTCTCTACTTTAAAGAGTCCTCTCCTGCTGATCTTCACCAACCTTCTCCTCACTTTCTATCAATAGTGTTTCTGAGTTAAAGCAAAACCTGAAAAATAAAGAAACGTGTTGGTTTGTTTTGTGAATAATGTCAAACACTTTTTCTACTTCTTGCAGGTGAACCAAATAGCAATGATGAGAACTGTGTTGTCATTTACAAGAATACTCACAAATGGAATGACGTTCAATGTGACAGAGAGTTCAGGTTCTTGTGTTACGATGAGACTCTGGTTCTGGTGAAGGAGAAGAAGACGTGGGATCAGGCTTTGAGGCACTGCAGGCTTCTGGAGGCTGAAAACCCAGATGAGCCAGTGGACCTCACCTGCAACTACCGCTACGACCTGACCTCCGTGCGCACTGAGGACGACCGCGCCTACGCACGCCTGAGGGCTGGAGAGGCTTCCACTGACCAGGTGACGGAGCTTTCTACACAGCGTTTGTGCTTCAGAGCAACTCCTCCTGTGTGTTCACATTTTGCACACTGACATTTGTTCTGAGGCTGTCAGCGTTAACACTCGATCTTCATCTGGAGACTTTCAGGAGTTTAGAAAAAGAAACACGAATGAATCCAGTTATCCAGCCTGCTATACAACTAGCATGGAGTCACAGTGTGAGTACTACCATACGAGTGTATGTGTAGTACACATTACACAGAGGGCGATCACAGTGTGAGTACTACCATACGAGTGTATGTGTAGTACACATTATACAGAGGGCAATCACAGTGTGAGTACTATCATACGAGTGTATGTGTAGTACACAGTATACAGAGGGCGATCACAGTGTGAATACTACCATACAAGTATATGTGTAGTACACATTATACGGAGGGCGATCAGAGTGTGAGTACTACCATACGAGTGTATGTGTAGTACACATTATACAGAGGGCGATCACAGTGTGAGTACTACCATACGAGTGTATGTGTAGTACACATTATACAGAGGGCGATCACAGTGTGAATACTACCATACGAGTATATGTGTAGTACACATTATACAGCAACCCAGTCTCACGGCATTTCGTGTTCACCAACACGATTTTTAATCTATTGATTCGTGTTCACCAACACGATTTGCCCCTTTTTTTCGTGTTGCACAGCACGATTTTAAAAGCAATGTATTTCTACTGGTAACGTGTTTCGTGCCTGCAGGCTGCAGCACGTCTTTTTCTCCGGTCGGGTCGTGGAAGACCGGAAGCTGTGTGGTTCATAAAAACATGTTCTTACTCAATATCAAGCCACAATTATTGCTTTTATTTTAAATCGTATAATTTCGGACTTTTGTTGTCGTCTGTGAGGAAAATAAATGGCTCATACTGAAATCTTTATTTTTTCCTTCTAATTTGTTATTCTTTTCAAAATAACACACTGTTATTTACTCACCAATAACACACAATTATCCTTGCTTTTATTTATTGGTGTAATTCCATAATCTCGGGCTTTTTTGGTGTCCGTCAGGAACTGAATTTCAAAATAAAAATAACCGGAAACAGACGTAGGCCTATAAGGGACATTTCGAGCATCATTGCGATTGTCAACATTTCTGAGTTTAGGATGGCCGAAGACACTACACTACCCATAATCCCCAGCTATCGTTTAGGACTACAGTTCCCGTAAGGTTACTCAGAGCGTCAAACAGCTGTGTGAAATGGAACGAAACCACACCAGACTATCCAAAACTGGAATCGAACACCCCTCCAGAACTACACATGCTGGCTATTGTGTTTCGCAAAATGTTCTATGGGACGTCTCTACTGAACGTTTTCGTTTTTCCCACAATTAGAAGTTGCCATTATTAAACACATTGGTGTTATCAAATGTAAAACATATAATTAATACATGGGTGAAAATCGCTTGTGTCCATAATGCGCAGCATTAATATATACCCACATGACAGCTCATTGCTACTTTGTAATTCTACTCCACTACAATTCAGAGGTTAACCTGGTATTTTTACTCCACTGCATTTATTTGAGTTACTTTGCAGATTCTAATTAATGATGTGAAATATAAACAACCCTTAAATCAGACTTTAGTTACACCTGAGTAACATTCAGGGAAGGTGATTGTCAAGTGCCAACAATCAGGAGAGATATTTGATAGTTGGTGCTTGAGAAGACTAAACATGTATCTGCAATTGACATGAATGGAAACAAGTAATAAAGTATATTCATTACTCGTTATTCTCTACTAATAGTTAATTAAAGACTGTATATTATGGCTATTTTGCACATCCCTTTCAAGATTTTCAAAGGTTTATTGACATATCATACACAACTACGGTGTAGTTATGCAATGAATGAAAAACTTGGGTCGCAGGTTCCTCAACAGTGCATTACAAGACATCTATCAATATGTGTGTACCTCCACCATTAAACTGTCATATTCTGCACATTTCTTATTCTATCTACATACATAAGAGTATAATTAATGTGTATAATATCAGTTAAAATAAGTGCTTCAACATAGTTAACATTGCAGGAAAGCAATATATTAGACGTTAATTACTTTGTCAGGCTTAATATTTAATATTTAATGTTTAAATAAAGGTTAATCCGTTTTTCTGTTTTGCACCTCCTCCTATTAATATCTTTGCACATCCTGCACTAAACTGTTTTATTGTAGAGATCACTTATAGTATCTTCTTGATTTTTTATATTCTATATTTCTATATTTATACTTTCCCCCTATGAAAGTAGTATTCTTAATATTTTTTTAATCAAATATAACACATAAAAACAATAATTCAATAACGTGCTTTAACCACTAGGAGGTGCACACAAGGTACACATAGCCATAATAACTTTGTATTATTAGTGTGTATGTACAACATCTGAAGATGTATAGTTTTATGCATGCTTTCACATAATTTTACAGCTTATTGCTATACTATTTCAGACTCAGTATTTACATTCTTACATTCAAAGAAAATCAGTAATATCTTTAAAAACTACAGTCCTCTTATATCTGCTGTGCACCGTTATGGTGTAAATATAACCTATCTATGAATTAGATCAAATGTAAAAGTCAGCCGAATTAGTGTTGATACTGCAAGGAGACGTATTGTGTGAAGAGAAATTGAAGATGTTGTTTAATTGTTGATATATTTATGATCCACGTCAAGTATTCAGTTTTGGCGCCATTTCTTCCAGTTTTTCCAAAGGTCTTCTCATCAGGGCTCTCTAAATAAAGAACTACGGCAGATCTGTAATATGTAATGCAGCCGAACCGTGTATTACAATGCCGTTATGTGATGACTTTCAAAGAGAAAAGCAAGAGCACTCGGAATTAAGTATTATTTTATACTTTTAAAATGTTTTCCGGATTTCATATCATATAAAAACCAAATCCCAGCATGCATTGCGGCTAACACATCCAATCAGCGAGCTTAAAACCATAGCTGAGGATCTTGGGTAATCGCTCGAAATGCCTACGTCTGTTTCCGGTTATATTTATTTTGAAATTCAGTTCCTGACGGACGCCAAAAAAGCCCGAGATTATGGAATTAACCCAATAAATAAAAGCAAGGATAATTGGTGAGTAAATAACAGTGTGTTATTTTGAAAAGAATAACAAATTAGAAGGAAAAAATATTTAAAAAATACAGATTTCAGTATCCTGAGGCTCTGAGCCCCATTTATTTTCCTCACAGACGGCAACAAAAGTCCGAAATTATACGATTTCAAATAAAAGCAATAATTGTGGCTTGATATTGAGTAAGAACATGTTTTTATGAACCACACAGCTTCCGGTCTTCCACGACCCGACCGGAGAAAAAGACGTGCTGCAGCCTGCAGGCACGAAACACGTTACCAGTAGAAATACATTGCTTTTAAAATCGTGCTGTGCAACACGAATAAAAGGGGCAAATCGTGATGGTGAACACGAATCAATAGATTAAAAATCGTGTTGGTGAACACGAAATGCCGTGAGACTGGGTTGTATACAGAGGGCGATCACAGTGTGAATACTACCATACCAGTATATGTGTAGCACACATTATACGGAGGGCGATCACAGTGTGAATACTACCATACCAGTATATGTGTAGTACACATTATACGGAGGGCGATCACAGTGTGAATACTACCATACCAGTATATGTGTAGCACACATTATACGGAGGGCGATCACAGTGTGAATACTACCATACCAGTATATGTGTAGTACACATTATACGGAGGGCGATCACAGCAGCGTTGTCGATGCTTGAGCTTAGTGTCGGTTAATTGTCAGAGGTCGTTCCAGTACTTCAGGAATCACGATCTGATGAACCTCCTTTATTTCAACACAATGACTACATGTTGAATCCACTGACACACACATGCACGGTCCTTGCTCAACAAGACATGTACATGAATATCTCACCTCTCTGCTAAATGTGGTCAGGTGTGGACGGGCCTGCGCTTCCTGGCGGGTCAGTGGTTCTGGACGGGCGATAGAGAAGCCGTGCGGGATGTGGACGAGGAGATGCAATGTGGCCGGACTCAGAGCTTCTGTGGCGTCCTGGTGAAGAGCAGCACCAAGCGCTACGAGACGGAGGACTGCAGCAAGAAGCTACACTTCCTCTGTTACAGGAAACCTGAAGCAATGAATCTGTAGAAAAGCTCTGCTCCCTCTTCTCAGGTCCAGGTTGTGTTTATGTGATTACTGTCGGCTCGCTCAACGAGGCGTGGACTGTCCTTTCTATCGTTTCATCGACTTCAATAGAGGTTTATTGATTATATATTCTTTCTCTGACATGAAGGATTGATCCTGGTCAAAGGTCCACATATGTTCTTACTAATGCTGTCAAAATTATCGCGTTAACGGCGGTAATTAATTTGTTGAATTAACTGCGTTCAAAATATTTAACGCATTTAACGCGTGCAGAATGGCCCGCCCCATACATCCCACCAGTGGCAACGCTGGGGTAGGCTACAGCCATACCAAGAAGTGGCTTAACCCCACCATGACAAATGATGTTAAAGTAAGCAAAAATAAAATCCGCCAACTCGCGCCGAGTAAATGGCACAGACAGCAGTTAGTCAGATTGATGTCAGTAGCCACTTGTCTGGAAATACCGAAGACTAGAAACGGTTTTCAAAACTTTTGTCACATAGTGATCGTCTTCTCAATAGAATATCTTTGATAATGTCTTCTGGCCAATCAGAATCAAGATAACGGCGTGGTGTTGTTGCAGGAAGTCCTGACGGAGAATACTTTTGCGGTAGTGCATCTCTATATAGGCCTACATCGATACAACATTACGTGTTGATAGAAATCAACACGTAATGAATTAAGACCCCACGGTTTGATGATTGATAGGTGTGTGGGCTGTCTTTCATTTTGACACACAGAACAAAGTTATAATTTGTTTGTAGCCTTTATTTAATCAGGTGAAAGCCCCTTGAGATAAAAGATCTCTTTTTCAAGGGTGACCTGCATAAATAATAAACATACATACTGTATTTTAAATGGATATATCCGCCTTCTTTCAATTATCTTTCCATTCCTACAACAATATACATAAAGAAATGGCATATTTTGGACATAGTTCAAATGGTGATTAATTAATTTTTAAGCTGCGATTAATCTGATTAAAAATTGTAATCGTTTGACAGCCCTAGTTCTTACATATTGAGGAAGTGATGTCCTTGTACTCGTGTTATCAGTGTGTAAAGTGAGTGTCCTGCATGATGACATGCAGCTGTTCTTCACAGGAGGAGCTCCCAGAGTCCGATAGTTCATCAGTGCATGTGTGCTATTTAGAAGAGAATCATTCAGCCAGGAAACACTGGAGTTTCTTTTGGAGGTGGAACAATGCTTTCATAGGTCCAGTTTCAGATATATGATATGTATGTTCCCCTGCTGTGGGACTTATAAAGGAATTCTGATTCTGATATATTTATACAAATAAAAGTTCTACATTGAGTTTTGTCGTTATTGAATAAGCTTCTAATACTTGGTATCCCTGCTAGCTAGCTTGACTCCTCCTGAGTGTGAGGGACTACATTCAAATGGATCCTCCATGAGCATCGTTCACTATTCTTCAGTGTTTATCAGGGAGTTGATCTGAACCATGGGGTCACTTGACATCATGGCCACCAGGGGGCGCTATGAGGCTTCAGAAAACCTTCTCTCAGTGGGATGAGACTCTTCCCTGACTCGTCCAGCTTCATGGAGATCAAGCTGCAGACACGATCCACCAGCACCACGTGTTATTCACCACACCATGCAACACGAGTGTTTACGACGCTGTGCAGAGGCCCGTTTAGAAACTTGTGCCGGACTGGGGGAAGTACAAACTGACATGTAAAGAACTGGTTCTTCTCAAATAATAAACCGCAGTTATTCAGTCATGACAATATCATACACGTTACAACTCTTCATTGTCAACATCTGACAGCCATCCCATACATAAGAATACATCAACAAGGTTCAAGGCTTTTATTGGTCATACGAACATAGCTACAGTTACGACGATGAACATCTTAGGTCACAGGCTCCTCCAACAGTGGAACACAATAAAACAGAAACACAGAAAAAATAGAGCAAGTAAATAGTAAATACAAAAAGAAAATAGTAAAAAAGTGTGCAATAAGAGTCCATATACAAGTGATTGGAATATTACTAAGTAGCAGCCAGATGAATGTTATGGATGTTGTTCCAGTTCAGGTGTTTAACAGACTTATGGCCTCTGGGATGAAACTGTCCCTGAGTCTGGGGGTTTTAGTCCTGATGAGGACATTCAGACATTTGGAGATCCAAAATATTTGTAGTCATTTCATTTAATTTCAAACCTTTATTTATCCAGATTGTCCCTTGAGATCATAGATCTCTTTTCCAAGGGAGACCTGCAGCAATTAGATTCCACATGAAACATAAAACAACATAAAACAATAGAGGACATCATACATTATATTTACAGGATACATTTACATAGTTATAGACATTTACAAGTGCCCATTGTATCAACGAGCATTTCATTTAGCCTAGCTCTAAAGACATGCAGAGGAATGAGATGCTCAGTTTCAATTCTTGCTGAAGATTGTTCCAAGCAAGTGGAGCTGCGCATAACAGCTGTCTCACCTAAGACAGTCCTTGCTCTTGGCACATCTAACAAGACCACATCATGTGACCTCAGACAAGAGCTGCTTGCAACTCTCTGTGTGATCAGAGAGCAGATATAATACGGGAGTTTACCCAACAAAGCTTTATAGATAAACGTGTACCAGTGACTGAGCCTCCGTACAGAGAGTGATGGCAGACCTGCCTTGGCATACAGGGTACAGTGATGTGTAAGCGCTTTACAATTTGTGACAAATCTCAGTGCACTGTGATACGCAGCATCTAACTTGACCAGGCAACAGGCAGGTAAATTCATATAGACCAGATCCCCAGAGTCCAGCACAGGTCAAAGGTCACAGAGCCTTTTCCTGGCCTCAAGTGAGAAACAAGACGTGTTCCTGGAGAAGAAACCTAGCCTAACCCTCAGCTCTTTAAGCAGATTATTGACCTGAAGTTTAAAAGTAAGACAATCAGGCCAATAACAGCACGCACCAACAGACTGAAGAACAGCTTCTTTCCCAGAGCTGTGGCCTCCATCACTCCCATCCCTGTCCAATCACAAAACGCACTATAACATGCACACAACAAACACACTACTTCCCATCAAAGACTGCAGCCTAAAATACCATGTTATTTATTTGTATATTTATTAAGTATCAACTGATATTTTTTTTTAGTAACTATTTATATTTAAACATTGTAGCTTTATATATGTTAACATTCTGGTCAAGTGCATATGATGACCCTGATTATTATTGCTACTATCTCTGCTTTATCACTGTTTTTATGGATGTGTTCTTATTTATGTTATGTTGCATTGAGAGATGCCAACTGAATTTCGTTGCACTGATGTGTGATGACAATAAAGATATATTCTATTCTATTCTATTCTTCTAGATATATTCTATTCTATTCTATCATCAAGCCAGATACCAAGGTATGTGTAACAGGTAACCACTTCAAGTAATTGTCCTTGCATAGTAACAATATCAAAAACAGGCTCTGGTGTCTTTTTAGCTTTAGAAAAGAGCATTACCTTGGTTTGATCCACATTTAAAGAAGCTTTAGTTCAGAGAGCTGAGTCTGAGTAGTGTTAGAAACAGCCTGTGATGTAACACCAGCCTCCTGAATGAGGGACCTGCACAGAACATCACGGTATCATCCGCATAATGTAAAGTAGCTTCATCCACATTTTCACCTAAACTGCTGATGTAGATGGAGAATAAAAGTGGACCTGAAACAGAACCTTGAGGAACACCATTAGTAATGTCTAACCACTCAGAAGACAGCCCATCAAAGTGAACACATTGGGACCTTTCAGAGAGGTAGTTCTCAAACCACCCACTGCATGGCTGGATATGCCAATACTGAGTAGCCTCTGCTTTAAGATGCGTTGATCGACGGTGTCAAACGCTTTGGAAAGGTCAACAAACAGAGCTGCACAACTCTGCTTATTATCTAAGATACTCGTAATGTCATTCACCACTTTCATCGTGGCAGTGATGGTGCTGTGCTGCTTTCTGAAGCCTGACTGATGCTCAGACAGGATGTCATAGTAGTACATCTGTAGTTTCCATGTCTTGTTACATTAGAAACATTAGCAACCTTTAGCTTAGCAGTGGTGACGTAAAGTCATGTGACCGTGCAGTAGTTTCTTTATAGGTCTGTCTGTCTGTCTGTCTGTCTGTCTGTCTGTCTGTCTGTCTCTGTTTGTCTGTCAGTCTTGTTGTTTACAGTATTTGTTTTTCTCTATGTTTTTCAGATTTGTTCAGTTGTTGTCACGGTGACGTTGTTCTGTGTTTCCAGTTTGGTTGTAGCAAAGAACTTGGTGAGTGAACCGACAACCATTAAATCATCTTTATACTGACTCACATGAATCCATCCTGTCCACAGATCCCCCGTCAGACAGCAGCCGCACAGCCGGGTAGGTGCTGGGACATGTTGACTGCATTAAAGGACCTATTATTCTGTGGATGAGCCTTTTCCAAACCCAGAGATGTTTTTGTAGTGAACAGAAGTGACCACATGTGGATGTAAGGTTAAATGAGCCCCAGCATGTGCTGTTATCATAGCAAGCACTCATTTACCAACTAAGTTAATGCTAGTTTGGTTAGCACGGTTAGCACGGCACATCCATAATTCAGAGAAATAAACATGCTTACAATCTGACCCAATGACTGAAAATAAATTGGGCTTTGTGCTTTTTCTATTATATAAAAATGTTTTCAGAAATAATGAGCAGTTTTTTATTTGACAACTCTTGGATCTGTATCTAATTCTTGTGAAACAATGACGTCATGAAGACATTTAAAACTACACTTGAGACACATCTTTTATAGGATTGTAGTGCTAGTTCTAGCTTGTACACCTGCGCAATTCACGTTATTAGTTATACTAATTGGCAGCCTAATTTTGTGGAGCCAAGAGCATGCCTAAAACAATTTTTGTTATAGAAATAAAGAAAAGCTGGCTCTTTAGTTACGATCCAAACAAGTACAAAAAGTGTGGGGAAGAACTAGAAAATGCATTTCCTGCAGAAAATGCGTGCGAATGCTGAAAACTGTGAACATTTATGGCTGAATTTAGCTGAACATGCAGAAAAAGCTGAATATGTTATTAGCTGAATGGTAGCTGCTTTTAGCTACACAAATGCAGAAAAAGCTTAATATTTAAAGGAAAAGGTTTAAAAAAGGTATAAACAACAACATGTGTAGCCTTGATGTCCTGAAATAGCTGAATAATGTAATATTTGAATGGTTTCTGCAGCTGAAAATAGGCTGAAGGAGTTAAATATCAGATGTAAGTAGTAGTGAATGAATTTGTATTAAGATGAGAAAAGAAAGTAAAAAGGCTTGGGAAATCAGCAGAATATTTGAACTGCAACCTCTACCTGAAGTCTGCTGCATGTCAGCTGGAGCGATGACATCATCGTGTTGCATTACACAGGTGTTCATAGTTGAGCTAACGAGCTCTGTAGAGATCACAGGTTTGCATTGTTCTGAATGAGAGATGAACCTCTTACATGTGAACATTTTGTGGAAGAACCGTAACAGATATCTGTGAAATTTCAAAACGTGAAGCATGTCAAGGAAGTTGAGTATCTGAAGTGTGCTTTTTGTGTACTTTCGGGTTAATAATGTGGCCTTTTTGGAAGTTTAACTAAAGGTGTGCGGCTGCTGCTGTGAGGAAATATCAGCCTGAAATTACAATGGGCTTCAATGGAGGCATGTTGAAAGTTTTTGTCACTTCATACCCTCAAGAGGCATTTTGTTTAATTATCTTGCTTAATTATTTGTCTTTTTTCAAGCTATGAGATGTTTTCCTACGTTTGTCATGAAAAATTATGTCTCAGGAATGTAGGGTTTGGGAATTATGGCAGTTTTAAAAAAATATATGAAGGCAAATTTCAAGATTTCCTACACTCTAGCCAGGGGCGGCGCCAGGGGCTAGCTTGGAGTTGCTCCAACAATTGGCCTAGCAACGGCTTAGCAACCCCATTGTTTTGTTATGAAAATGCATCTATATATATTTATACACATTCTCGCGAGATCTATCAGGGGTCGTTATAAGTTAAAGCGCAAACTGTTACTTGGCTAATGTTGTTATAATTCTCAGTATTTGAACACAGATCGAAAATGGAAAGATTTCTCACAAGTCAGCATAAACGACCGCGATCTCCAACGGAGCCGGTCCAGTCGGACAACCCTGTGTGCGTGTGCGCGCGTGTGCGTGTGCGTGTGTGTGTGTGTGTGTGTGTGTGTGTGTGTGTGTGTGTGTGTGTGTGTCTGTTTGCGGTGTGTGGTGATGAGGTTAAATGCCACAGCATGCCATTTGAAACAGTGAACGATCGCTATTGTGTACTTGTACGATCAGGGTGTGATGGTATTATACAAACATATTGTAGGAGCACAGAAACAGTGTTCAAATTCTGCTTTTACAAACTTCTTTTGGTTGTGCTTACCTTGCAAAGTAATGTTATAAGTGTCAAAGGAATGCTTTAATGTAAATATTAATGATAATATTGTAGCGTGTCCAAGTTAATAGTTATGTCAGTTATCAGATGTGCACAGTTTAGTACATTTGTAAAGTTATTTAGGCAATGTTGTTGTTGTTGTTGTTGTTGGTGGGAGTTAGGGAGAGACCGCCCCTGCCAGGTGTGTGTGTGTGTGTGCATTTTCCGGTGTGTGTGGAGGGAGTACGAGACGGTAGGAGTTGTGTTCGAGTAGGGAAAAGTCATAATGAGTGTTATTGATTGGTTCTGGAAGGCGTGGCTGTGGCCGTCAATACCAGAAAAAAAAGAGAACGTTTTCGACACTGAAGGCTCGAGTGGTCTCGAATAGCGGCTGAACGCTACAATATGAACGGGCTCGTGCTTGGCCCACTGGTATTGCTTGTTTATTTATTTTGAAAATTAACTAGCAGCGCCGTGCTGTCATATAGCAACGGCTAAGCTACTGCAGCAGAAACATCCTGGCGCCGCCCATGACTCTAGCTGTGACATCACGCACTCTAGTTAATGTTAAAATCTGAAGAAGGCCTCTGTACCAAGGTCTGAACATTGTTTAATATCTCAAAAAGTGTAAAAGATATCAAAAATCTGAATCAAAATTGAATAGCTGAAGGTCTTGTGATCATTTTAAAGTTGGAATGAAGTCTCAAGCTGAAAGTATGTGGAAGGAGAAGCATTTGGCGCAAGGTGTAGTTAAAGAGGATTTGAAGGCTCCTCCCATTGACTTCCATGTTAAAAGAAGCTGTGGCATTCCACTAATTAGAAGAGGCACTTTCTTGCCAAATATCAGCATTTTCTTTCTCTTCATTTTTGTGCAAGGGAATTGTATTTTTTTGAGCACACAGACTTAAAGTATGGAACATTTTTTTATTATCACAGTTCTAGCAAAGAGAAAGGAATGCTCACGTTCATATTTATGTATTTTAATAATGTTAACTTGGCCCATTACGTGACTATTTGTGTTGGGGGGGGGGGGGGGGCAGACTTTTTTTTCCATACAGTTCCATTTTTTTTTTGCCTGACAGAAAAAGTTTGAGTAGCAGGTGGAGAGGGTGGTGTCACCGCCAGAGACCGGGGGGGGCGAGGGAGAGAGAGGAAGGAGTCAGCATCTGGAGGTCAATGGTTTCCTGAATGTGTTTTTGGCAGTAAAGCCCCACTGAGGCCGTACTGGAAGGATAGCGTCAATATCAACGTTATATCAACTTGGTTTTAATATGTGGAGATTATCCTGCTGAACTAAACGTGTACATTTCATAAAGGTTTGTTTGACACAGAGATTATATTCTGACATAACCCAAAATGACTTGGAGGAATCCCATTGGCTGCCTGTGGAGGGACCAGGGGCTGTGATGGACGGACTCTCCTTCAGTTTGACTCCAGGTTTATAGATTTTAAAGGCATGCCCATTTATTAATAATGAAAGGGATGCGTGTTAACCCACCTCTGTCCTTAAGATGTTGAGCCTTTCCTCGTGAAGGAGAGACTCCTCTCCCACACGAGCATCTTTCTGTTGAAGGACAACTCAAGGTGTTGGATTTGTTTATCAAATGAAACGTTTTGTGTAGTGCTGACGAGTGGCGGTAGTTAAATACTGTGTGTGTGTGTGTGTGTGTGTGTGTGTGTGTGTGTGTGTGTGTGTGTGTGTGTGTGTGTGGTGTGTGTGTGTGTGTGTGTGTGGTGTGTGTGTGTGTGTGTGTGTGTGTGTGTGTGTGTGTGTGTGTGTGTGTGTGTGTGGTGTGTGTGTGTGTGTGTGTGTGTGTGTGTGTGTGTGTGTGTGTGTGTGTGTGTGTGTGTGTGTGTGTGTGTGTGGCCTAGCATTACTATACTTGTGGGGACCTACATCTGTTTACACAGTCACATGTGGGGACTCGCGTCCCTTATGGGGACACATTGGAGGTCCCCATAAGGGGAATCATTAATTTTAGGGGAGAAGACTTGGTTAGGGTTAGGCATGTTTTGGTTATGGTTAAGGTTAGGATAAGTCTCAAGAAAAATGCATGTAAGTCAATGTTATGTCCCCTGAAGTGATGTATACATGGTGGTGTGTGTGTGTGTGTGTGTGGTGTGTGTGTGTGTGTTGTGTGTGTGTGTGTGGTGTGTGTGTGTGTGTGTGTGTGTGTGTGTGTGTGGTGTGTGTGTGTGGTGTGTGTGTTGTGTGTGTGTGTGTGTGTGTGTGTGTGTGTGTTGTGTGTGTGTGTGTGTGTGTGTGTGTGTGTGTGTGTGTGGTGTGTGTGTGTGTGTGTGTGTGTGAGTGACACAGACACACACTTGAAAGGATATCTTCATGTCTTGCCTGAGCTTCTCCTGTAAAGAATCCTCCATCTTGTTGAATAGCACAGGAATGCTCCACATGGACGCATCCTGATGAATTGGTTATCAGAATCGTCAACACGTTATTCACCAAAGGGGATATGAGGTTATTGGCTAATGGTTTCAAATGTTGTTGACTGTTGTTTGCTTGAACGGCCGAATGGAGTGTGACTTTAAAGTTGCAGCGTTGAGGAATAGACAGACATTACCTTTGGAAAAGGATCATCTAGAATCAGCTCTATCTTGGCTGCAGCTCAGAGCCTTCCGGGTCATTCCACTCGATAGAAACCTTCCTGAAGGACAACGAATATTCAAAAAGCAACCTATGAGGCTAAGCTCTGCTTTGCATGAACTTTCTTAGACAGGAAGACAGAGACGGTGACCTGGTGAAGGTCATGGATGTCACGGTCGCTCTGCGTGCCAGCTGGGTTCTGCACGAGTTCTGTTTCGCCTACACAGAGTGCATCTGAGCTGTGATTGGGGCAGCCAGTCTGTGAATCGAGTATTTTAGATATCATCTCCTGAAAACCCAGAGACTCAGCGCTGGCTTCCAATCCGTCATCATCCAAGGTGAGTGCTGGATCTGAATTGTATTCCTTGTTATTCCCTGTGCTTTGAACTGGTGTCTTGCTTCCAGGCTGCAGTGGGTTGAAGGGCAGCACTAAAAATGTAATGCCACTAATTATTTTAACTTATGTCTCTCATTGCTTATACCTAACAGGAATAAGGGTTCCAAACATTTGACAGCCTTTAACACAAAACAGCAATACCGGAAAACATAGCTTGCCTTGGACAGAAACACAACTGTGAGTAAGACCAACCTGACCTATTTTCCCCTACAAAACTCAGTCAACCAACAAGCTGTGTGAACACTCCCCGACTGAAATAGGTCACCATCAGAGATGGGGTCGTTACTAAAAAAAAGTAATATATTACATATTACATATTACTTTAAAAAAAAAGTAATATATTACACTACTTCGTTACTCTCTACATAAAGTAATTTGTTACTTTACTCGTTACTTTATTCGTTACTTTACTCGTTACTTTACTCGCAGGGCCGGCCCGCCCTCCCTGCAGGCAGATCACGCAGACTGCTAAAGTTTCAAATGTTCTCTTTAGTTCAGTTTCCATTGTCGCATAAGACTGATCCAGATCCTGAATGTTTTCCTATCTGACCGTGGCTGTCCTCTGTCTCCTGCTATCTGTATATTTTGCGCAGTCTATCTCTGCTCACGCTGTTAAGTCAGCGTGTTCTCCTGCATGTTGGCCATGTGTTGAACTGGAGCCAGACTTGAGCACACCGCAAAGACTTCAGCCGAGCACGTACGAACTGCGCATGCGTAGGTGGCAATAACTCTCCTTACCAGCAGGCGGCGGTAGTGTGTATTCGTCATTCCAGGCAACAACCGGAAGAAGAACAGACTACGTGTGTATATAAATAAACAACAGCTATGTGCGTTAGCTTCACCTTAGCATGTGTTCTTTGCAGGTGTTTGTTGAGGTTTGATTATGACTGATTTTAGAAAGTAACGAAGTAACGCGTGTCGGGGCAATGTTAGTAACTGTAGTGTGATTACTGAATTATAAAAGTAGCGCGTTACACTACTCCGTTACCGACAAAGTAATATTATTACACCCAACTCTGGTCACCATGTCCTTTATCCAGCACCGGAAATGATCCCGGACGATCCCCCACTCGTTACAACCTGCCTTAAGGCTGGAACACATAGGGAGGCCCAACAGCTCACTTAAAGGTCCCATGTCATGCTTTTCCGGTTAGTACCCGTCCCCTTGTGTGTTATGAAGGTTTTTATCCATGTAAACGGTGTGCAGAGTCAAAATTCTCAAAGTACACCATGTAGGGAGTAAAACTCTAAAACAGAAAATACCTCCCCAAAACGCCTCGTGGCTTCCAATTCGTCATCATCCAAGGTGTGTGCTGGATCTGAATTGTATTCCTTGTTATTCCCTGTGCTTTGAACTGGTGTCTTGCTTCCAGGCTGCAGTGGGTTGAAGGGCAGCACTACAGCTCAGTTACCGGGAGAGTCAGGTGTGTAAGTGTTGGATAGAGAGCAGAGGTGGTAGAGCCGTACTCAAAGGTTGAAATGCTCATTTAGCAATTTGAGATTTAGTTATGTGACAAAAATATAAATGTGACTGCAGGTCTGTGGAAACCATGATGAGAAAACCCTCCATCCTGCTGCTGCTGCTGCTGCTGTTTGCTGCCGTGTGCGGGTCTACTCTGAGACCTAGCTTTACATATTACAATGAACTGAAGACATGGAGTGAAGCACAGGCCTTTTGCAGAGAACACCACAGTGACCTGGCCACCATCAGAGCCGGAGAAGAGGTGGAGGATCTGTTTGGTCATCACGCATGGATCGGTTTGTACAAAAACCCTTCAGACTCCGCGTGGAAATGGTCGGAAACAGACGAGATCGCCAATTTCACCAACTGGGCAGGCGGTAAGTCTGGCTAGCACGAAACTTTAGGATATAGGATATTAGGCTTTTAAAGAGTCCTCTCCTGCTGATGTTCAGGTGTATATCAGTAGTGTCTCTACTTTAAAGAGTCCTCTTCTGCTGATGTTCAGGTGTATATCAGTCCTCTCCTGCTAGTGTATCTACTTTAAAGAGTCCTCTTCTGCTGATGTTCAGGTGTATATCAGTATTAGTGTCTCTACTTTAAAGAGTCCTCTCCTGCTGATGTTCAGGTGTATATCGTATGTAGTGTCTCTACTTTAAAGAGTCCCTCCTGCTGATGTTCAGGTGTATATCAGTAGTGTCTCTACTTTAAAGAGTCCTCTCCTGCTGATGTTCAGGTGATATCAGTATGTAGTGTCTCTACTTTAAAGAGTCCTCTCCTGCTGATGTTCAGGTGTATATAGTAGTAGTGTCTCTACTTTAAAGAGTCCTCTCTGCTGATGTTCAGGTGTATATCAGTAGTGTCTCTACTTTGAAGAGTCCTCTACTGCTGATGTTCAGGTGTATATCAGTATGTAGTGTCTCTACTTTAAAGAGTCCTCTCCTGCTGATGTTCAGGTGTATATCAGTATGTAGTGTCTCTACTTTAAAGAGTCCTCTCCTGCTGATGTTCAGGTGTATATCAGTATGTAGTGTCTCTACTTTAAAGAGTCCTCTCCTGCTGATGTTCAAGTGTATATCAGTATGTAGTGTCTCTACTTTAAAGAGTCCTCTCCTGCTGATGTTCAGGTGTATATCAGTATGTAGTGTCTCTACTTTAAAGAGTCTCTCCTGCTGATGTTCAGGTGTATATCAGTATGTAGTGTCTCTACTTTAAAGAGTCCTCTCCTGCTGATGTTCAGGTGTATATCAGTATGTAGTGTCTCTACTTTAAAGAGTCCTCTCCTGCTGATGTTCAGGTGTATATCAGTAGTAGTGTCTCTACTTTAAAGAGTCCTCTTCTGCTGATGTTCAGGTGTATATCAGTGTAGTGTCTCTACTTTAAAGAGTCCTCCTGCTGATGTTCAGGTGTATATCAGTATGTAGTGTCTCTATTTTAAAGAGTCCTCTCCTGCTGATGTTCAGGTGTATATCAGTATGTTGTGTCTCTACTTTAAAGAGTCCTCTCCTGCTGATGTTCAGGTGTATATCAGTATGTAATGTCTCTACTTTAAAGAGTCCTCTCCTGCTGATGTTCAGGTGTATATCAGTATGTAGTGTCTCTACTTTAAAAAGTCCTCTCCTGCTGATGTTCAGGTGTATATCAGTAGTGTCTCTACTTTAAAGAGTCCTCTTCTGCTGATGTTCAGGTGTATATCAGTATGTAGTGTCTCTACTTTGAAGAGTCCTCTACTGCTGATGTTCAGGTGTATATCAGTATGTAGTGTCTCTATATTAAAGAGTCCTCTCCTGCTGATGTTCAGGTGTATATCAGTATGTAGTGTCTCTACTTTAAAGAGTCCTCTCCTGCTGATGTTCAGGTGTATATCAGTATGTAGTGTCTCTACTTTAAAGAGTCCTCTCCTGCTGATGTTCAGGTGTATATCAGTATGTAGTGTCTCTACTTTAAAGAGTCCTCTCCTGCTGATGTTCAGGTGTATATCAGTATGTAGTGTCTCTACTTTAAAGAGTCCTCTCCTGCTGATGTTCAGGTGTATATCAGTATGTAGTGTCTCTACTTTAAAGAGTCCTCTCCTGCTGATGTTCAGGTGTATATCAGTATGTAGTGTCTCTACTTTAAAGAGTCCTCTCCTGCTGATGTTCAGGTGTATATCAGTATGTAGTGTCTCTACTTTAAAGAGTCCTCTCCTGCTGATGTTCAGGTGTATATCAGTATGTAGTGTCTCTACTTTAAAGAGTTCTCTCCTGCTGATGTTCAGGTGTATATCAGTAGTGTCTCTACTTTAAAGAGTCCTCTTCTGCTGATGTTCAGGTGTATATCAGTATGTAGTGTCTCTACTTTAAAGAGTCCTCTCCTGCTGATGTTCAGGTGTATATCAGTATGTAGTGTCTCTACTTTAAAGAGTCCTCTCCTGCTGATGTTCAGGTGTATATCAGTATGTAGTGTCTCTACTTTAAAGAGTCCTCTGCTGCTGATGTTCAGGTGTATATCAGTATGTAGTGTCTCTACTTTAAAGAGTCCTCTCCTGCTGAGGTTCAGGTGTATATCAGTATGTAGTGTCTCTACTTTAAAGAGTCCTCTTCTGCTGATGTTCAGGTGTATATCAGTATGTTGTGTCTCTACTTTAAAGAGTCCTCTCCTGCTGATGTTCAGGTGTATATCAGTATGTAGTGTCTCTACTTTAAAGAGTCCTCTGCTGCTGATGTTCAGGTGTATATCAGTATGTAGTGTCTCTACTTTAAAGAGTCCTCTCCTGCTGATGTTCAGGTGTATATCAGTATGTAGTATCTCTACTTTAAAGAGTCCTCTTCTGCTGATGTTCAGGAGTATATCAGTATGTAGTGTCTCTACTTTAAAGAGTCCTCTCCTGCTGATGTTCAGGTGTATATCAGTATGTAGTGTCTCTACTTTAAGAGTCCTCTGCTGCTGATGTTCAGGTGTATATCAGTATGTAGTGTCTCTACTTTAAAGAGTCCTCTCCTGCTGAGGTTCAGGTGTATATCAGTATGTAGTGTCTCTACTTTAAAGCGTCCTCTTCTGCTGATGTTCAGGTGTATATCAGTATGTTGTGTCTCTACTTTAAAGAGTCCTCTCCTGCTGATGATTCAGGTGTATATCAGTATGTAGTGTCTCTACTTTAAAGAGTCCTCTGCTGCTGATGTTCAGGTGTATATCAGTATGTTGTGTCTCTACTTTAAAGAGTTCCTCTCCTGCTGATGTTCAGGTGTATATCAGTATGTAATGTCTCTACTTTAAAGAGTCCTCTCCTGCTGATGTTCAGGTGTATATCAGTATGTAGTGTCTCTACTTTAAAGAGTCCTCTCCTGCTGATGTTCAGGTGTATATCAGTATGTAGTGTCTCTACTTTAAAGAGTCCTCTCCTGCTGATGTTCAGGTGTATATCAGTATGTAGTGTCTCTACTTTAAAGAGTCCTCTCCTGCTGATGTTCAGGTGTATATCAGTATGTAGTGTCTCTACTTTAAAGAGTCCTCTGCTGCTGATGTTCAGGTGTATATCAGTATGTAGTGTCTCTACTTTAAAGAGTCCTCTCCTGCTGAGGTTCAGGTGTATATCAGTATGTAGTGTCTCTACTTTAAAGAGTCCTCTTCTGCTGATGTTCAGGTGTATATCAGTATGTTGTGTCTCTACTTTAAAGAGTCCTCTCCTGCTGATGTTCAGGTGTATATCAGTATGTAGTGTCTCTACTTTAAAGAGTCCTCTGCTGCTGATGTTCAGGTGTATATCAGTATGTAGTGTCTCTACTTTAAAGAGTCCTCTCCTGCTGATGTTCAGGTGTATATCAGTATGTAGTATCTCTACTTTAAAGAGTCCTCTTCTGCTGATGTTCAGGAGTATATCAGTATGTAGTGTCTCTACTTTAAAGAGTCCTCTCCTGCTGATGTTCAGGTGTATATCAGTATGTAGTGTCTCTACTTTAAAGAGTCCTCTGCTGCTGATGTTCAGGTGTATAATCAGTATGTAGTGTCTCTACTTTAAAGAGTCCTCTCCTGCTGAGGTTCAGGTGTATATCAGTATGTAGTGTCTCTACTTTAAAGCGTCCTCTTCTGCTGATGTTCAGGTGTATATCAGTATGTTGTGTCTCTACTTTAAAGAGTCCTCTCCTGCTGATGTTCAGGTGTATATCAGTATGTAGTGTCTCTACTTTAAAGAGTCCTCTGCTGCTGATGTTCAGGTGTATATCAGTATGTTGTGTCTCTACTTTAAAGAGTCCTCTCCTGCTGATGTTCAGGTGTATATCAGTATGTAATGTCTCTACTTTAAAGAGTCCTCTCCTGCTGATGTTCAGGTGTATATCAGTATGTAGTGTCTCTACTTTAAAGAGTCCTCTCCTGCTGATGTTCAGGTGTATATCAGTATGTAGTGTCTCTACTTTAAAGAGTCCTCTCCTGCTGATGTTCAGGTGTATATCAGTATGTAGTGTCTCTACTTTAAAGAGTCCTCTCCTGCTGATGTTCAGGTGTATATCAGTAGTGTCTCTACTTTAAAGAGTCCTCTTCTGCTGATGTTCAGGTGTATATCAGTATGTAGTGTCTCTACTTTAAAGAGTCCTCTCCTGCTGATGTTCAGGTGTATATCAGTATGTAGTGTCTCTACTTTAAAGAGTCCTCTCCTGCTGATGTTCAGGTGTATATCAGTATGTAGTGTCTCTACTTTAAAGAGTCCTCTCCTGCTGATGTTCAGGTGTATATCAGTATGTAGAATCTCTACTTTAAAGAGTCCTCTCCTGCTGATGTTCAGGTGTATATCAGTATGTAGTGTCTCTACTTTAAAGAGTCCTCTCCTGCTGATGTTCAGGTGTATATCAGTATGTAGTGTCTCTACTTAAAGAGTCCTCTCCTGCTGATGTTCAGGTGTATATCAGTATGTAGTGTCTCTACTTTAAAGAGTCCTCTCCTGCTGATGTTCAGGTGTTATATCAGTATGTAGTGTCTCTACTTTAAAGAGTCCTCTCATGCTGATGTTCAGGTGTATATAAGTATGTAGTGTCTCTACTTTAAAGAGTCCTCTTCCTGCTGATGTATGTCAGGTGTATATCAGTATGTAGCGTCTCTACTTTAAAGAGTCCTTCTCCTGCTGATGTTCAGGTGTATATCAGTATGTAGTGTCTGTACTTTAAAGAGTCCTCTCCTGCTGATGTTCAGGTGTATATCAGTATGTAGTGTCTCTACTTTAAAGAGTCCTCTCCTGCTGATGTTCAGGTGTATATCAGTATGTAGTGTCTCTACTTTAAAGAGTCCTCTGCTGCTGATGTTCAGGTGTATATCAGTATGTAGTGTCTCTACTTTAAAGAGTCCTCTCCTGCTGATCTTCACCAACCTTCTCCTCACTTTCTATCAATAGTGTTTCTGAGTTAAAGCAAAACCTGAAAATAAAGAAAACGTGTTGGTTTGTTTTGTGAATAATGTCAAACACTTTTTCTACTTCTTGCAGGTGAACCAAATAGCAATGATGAGAAACTGTGTTGTCATTTACAAGAATACTCACAAATGGAATGACGTTCAATGTGACAGAGAGTTCAGGTTCTTGTGTTACGATGAGACTCTGGTTCTGGTGAAGGAGAAGAAGACGTGGGATCAGGCTTTGAGGCACTGCAGGCTTCTGGAGGCTGAAAACCCAGATGAGCCAGTGGACCTCACCTGCAACTACCGCTACGACCTGACCTCCGTGCGCACTGAGGACGACCGCGCCTACGCACGCCTGAGGGCTGGAGAGGCTTCCACTGACCAGGTGACGGAGCTTTCTACACAGCGTTTGTGCTTCAGAGCAACTCCTCCTGTGTGTTCACATTTTGCACACTGACATTTGTTCTGAGGCTGTCAGCGTTAACACTCGATCTTCATCTGGAGACTTTCAGGAGTTTAGAAAAAGAAACACGAATGAATCCAGTTATCCAGCCTGCTATACAACTAGCATGGAGTCACAGTGTGAGTACTACCATACGAGTGTATGTGTAGTACACATTACACAGAGGGCGATCACAGTGTGAGTACTACCATACGAGTGTATGTGTAGTACACATTATACAGAGGGCAATCACAGTGTGAGTACTATCATACGAGTGTATGTGTAGTACACAGTATACAGAGGGCGATCACAGTGTGAATACTACCATACAAGTATATGTGTAGTACACATTATACGGAGGGCGATCAGAGTGTGAGTACTACCATACGAGTGTATGTGTAGTACACATTATACAGAGGGCGATCACAGTGTGAGTACTACCATACGAGTGTATGTGTAGTACACATTATACAGAGGGCGATCACAGTGTGAATACTACCATACGAGTATATGTGTAGTACACATTATACAGCAACCCAGTCTCACGGCATTTCGTGTTCACCAACACGATTTTTAATCTATTGATTCGTGTTCACCAACACGATTTGCCCCTTTTTTTCGTGTTGCACAGCACGATTTTAAAAGCAATGTATTTCTACTGGTAACGTGTTTCGTGCCTGCAGGCTGCAGCACGTCTTTTTCTCCGGTCGGGTCGTGGAAGACCGGAAGCTGTGTGGTTCATAAAAACATGTTCTTACTCAATATCAAGCCACAATTATTGCTTTATTTTAAATCGTATAATTTCGGACTTTTGTTGTCGTCTGTGAGGAAAATAAATGGCTCATACTGAAATCTTTATTTTTTCCTTCTAATTTGTTATTCTTTTCAAAATAACACACTGTTATTTACTCACCAATAACACACAATTATCCTTGCTTTTATTTATTGGTGTAATTCCATAATCTCGGGCTTTTTTGGTGTCCGTCAGGAACTGAATTTCAAAATAAAAATAACCGGAAACAGACGTAGGCCTATAAGGGACATTTCGAGCATCATTGCGATTGTCAACATTTCTGAGTTTAGGATGGCCGAAGACACTACACTACCCATAATCCCCAGCTATCGTTTAGGACTACAGTTCCCGTAAGGTTACTCAGAGCGTCAAACAGCTGTGTGAAATGGAACGAAACCACACCAGACTATCCAAAACTGGAATCGAACACCCCTCCAGAACTACACATGCTGGCTATTGTGTTTCGCAAAATGTTCTATGGGACGTCTCTACTGAACGTTTTCGTTTTTCCCACAATTAGAAGTTGCCATTATTAAACACATTGGTGTTATCAAATGTAAAACATATAATTAATACATGGGTGAAAATCGCTTGTGTCCATAATGCGCAGCATTAATATATACCCACATGACAGCTCATTGCTACTTTGTAATTCTACTCCACTACAATTCAGAGGTTAACCTGGTATTTTTACTCCACTGCATTTATTTGAGTTACTTTGCAGATTCTAATTAATGATGTGAAATATAAACAACCCTTAAATCAGACTTTAGTTACACCTGAGTAACATTCAGGGAAGGTGATTGTCAAGTGCCAACAATCAGGAGAGATATTTGATAGTTGGTGCTTGAGAAGACTAAACATGTATCTGCAATTGACATGAATGGAAACAAGTAATAAAGTATATTCATTACTCGTTATTCTCTACTAATAGTTAATTAAAGGACTGTATATTATGGCTATTTTGCACATCCCTTTCAAGATTTTCAAAGGTTTATTGACATATCATACACAACTACGGTGTAGTTATGCAATGAATGAAAAACTTGGGTCGCAGGTTCCTCAACAGTGCATTACAAGACATCTATCAATATGTGTGTACCTCCACCATTAAACTGTCATATTCTGCACATTTCTTATTCTATCTACATACATAAGAGTATAATTAATGTGTATAATATCAGTTAAAATAAGTGCTTCAACATAGTTAACATTGCAGGAAAGCAATATATTAGACGTTAATTACTTTGTCAGGCTTAATATTTAATATTTAATGTTTAAATAAAGGTTAATCCGTTTTTCTGTTTTGCACCTCCTCCTATTAATATCTTTGCACATCCTGCACTAAACTGTTTTATTGTAGAGATCACTTATAGTATCTTCTTGATTTTTTATATTCTATATTTCTATATTTATACTTTCCCCCTATGAAAGTAGTATTCTTAATATTTTTTAATCAAATATAACACATAAAAACAATAATTCAATAACGTGCTTTAACCACTAGGAGGTGCACACAAGGTACACATAGCCATAATAACTTTGTATTATTAGTGTGTATGTACAACATCTGAAGATGTATAGTTTTATGCATGCTTTCACATAATTTTACAGCTTATTGCTATACTATTTCAGACTCAGTATTTACATTCTTACATTCAAAGAAAATCAGTAATATCTTTAAAAACTACAGTCCTCTTATATCTGCTGTGCACCGTTATGGTGTAAATATAACCTATCTATGAATTAGATCAAATGTAAAAGTCAGCCGAATTAGTGTTGATACTGCAAGGAGACGTATTGTGTGAAGAGAAATTGAAGATGTTGTTTAATTGTTGATATATTTATGATCCACGTCAAGTATTCAGTTTTGGCGCCATTTCTTCCAGTTTTTCCAAAGGTCTTCTCATCAGGGCTCTCTAAATAAAGAACTACGGCAGATCTGTAATATGTAATGCAGCCGAACCGTGTATTACAATGCCGTTATGTGATGACTTTCAAAGAGAAAAGCAAGAGCACTCGGAATTAAGTATTATTTTATACTTTTAAAATGTTTTCCGGATTTCATATCATATAAAAACCAAATCCCAGCATGCATTGCGGCTAACACATCCAATCAGCGAGCTTAAAACCATAGCTGAGGATCTTGGGTAATCGCTCGAAATGCCTACGTCTGTTTCCGGTTATATTTATTTTGAAATTCAGTTCCTGACGGACGCCAAAAAAGCCCGAGATTATGGAATTAACCCAATAAATAAAAGCAAGGATAATTGGTGAGTAAATAACAGTGTGTTATTTTGAAAAGAATAACAAATTAGAAGGAAAAAATATTTAAAAAATACAGATTTCAGTATCCTGAGGCTCTGAGCCCCATTTATTTTCCTCACAGACGGCAACAAAAGTCCGAAATTATACGATTTCAAATAAAAGCAATAATTGTGGCTTGATATTGAGTAAGAACATGTTTTTATGAACCACACAGCTTCCGGTCTTCCACGACCCGACCGGAGAAAAAGACGTGCTGCAGCCTGCAGGCACGAAACACGTTACCAGTAGAAATACATTGCTTTTAAAATCGTGCTGTGCAACACGAATAAAAGGGGCAAATCGTGATGGTGAACACGAATCAATAGATTAAAAATCGTGTTGGTGAACACGAAATGCCGTGAGACTGGGTTGTATACAGAGGGCGATCACAGTGTGAATACTACCATACCAGTATATGTGTAGCACACATTATACGGAGGGCGATCACAGTGTGAATACTACCATACCAGTATATGTGTAGTACACATTATACGGAGGGCGATCACAGTGTGAATACTACCATACCAGTATATGTGTAGCACACATTATACGGAGGGCGATCACAGTGTGAATACTACCATACCAGTATATGTGTAGTACACATTATACGGAGGGCGATCACAGCAGCGTTGTCGATGCTTGAGCTTAGTGTCGGTTAATTGTCAGAGGTCGTTCCAGTACTTCAGGAATCACGATCTGATGAACCTCCTTTATTTCAACACAATGACTACATGTTGAATCCACTGACACACACATGCACGGTCCTTGCTCAACAAGACATGTACATGAATATCTCACCTCTCTGCTAAATGTGGTCAGGTGTGGACGGGCCTGCGCTTCCTGGCGGGTCAGTGGTTCTGGACGGGCGATAGAGAAGCCGTGCGGGATGTGGACGAGGAGATGCAATGTGGCCGGACTCAGAGCTTCTGTGGCGTCCTGGTGAAGAGCAGCACCAAGCGCTACGAGACGGAGGACTGCAGCAAGAAGCTACACTTCCTCTGTTACAGGAAACCTGAAGCAATGAATCTGTAGAAAAGCTCTGCTCCCTCTTCTCAGGTCCAGGTTGTGTTTATGTGATTACTGTCGGCTCGCTCAACGAGGCGTGGACTGTCCTTTCTATCGTTTCATCGACTTCAATAGAGGTTTATTGATTATATATTCTTTCTCTGACATGAAGGATTGATCCTGGTCAAAGGTCCACATATGTTCTTACTAATGCTGTCAAAATTATCGCGTTAACGGCGGTAATTAATTTGTTGAATTAACTGCGTTCAAAATATTTAACGCATTTAACGCGTGCAGAATGGCCCGCCCCATACATCCCACCAGTGGCAACGCTGGGGTAGGCTACAGCCATACCAAGAAGTGGCTTAACCCCACCATGACAAATGATGTTAAAGTAAGCAAAAATAAAATCCGCCAACTCGCGCCGAGTAAATGGCACAGACAGCAGTTAGTCAGATTGATGTCAGTAGCCACTTGTCTGGAAATACCGAAGACTAGAAACGGTTTTCAAAACTTTTGTCACATAGTGATCGTCTTCTCAATAGAATATCTTTGATAATGTCTTCTGGCCAATCAGAATCAAGATAACGGCGTGGTGTTGTTGCAGGAAGTCCTGACGGAGAATACTTTTGCGGTAGTGCATCTCTATATAGGCCTACATCGATACAACATTACGTGTTGATAGAAATCAACACGTAATGAATTAAGACCCCACGGTTTGATGATTGATAGGTGTGTGGGCTGTCTTTCATTTTGACACACAGAACAAAGTTATAATTTGTTTGTAGCCTTTATTTAATCAGGTGAAAGCCCCTTGAGATAAAAGATCTCTTTTTCAAGGGTGACCTGCATAAATAATAAACATACATACTGTATTTTAAATGGATATATCCGCCTTCTTTCAATTATCTTTCCATTCCTACAACAATATACATAAAGAAATGGCATATTTTGGACATAGTTCAAATGGTGATTAATTAATTTTTAAGCTGCGATTAATCTGATTAAAAATTGTAATCGTTTGACAGCCCTAGTTCTTACATATTGAGGAAGTGATGTCCTTGTACTCGTGTTATCAGTGTGTAAAGTGAGTGTCCTGCATGATGACATGCAGCTGTTCTTCACAGGAGGAGCTCCCAGAGTCCGATAGTTCATCAGTGCATGTGTGCTATTTAGAAGAGAATCATTCAGCCAGGAAACACTGGAGTTTCTTTTGGAGGTGGAACAATGCTTTCATAGGTCCAGTTTCAGATATATGATATGTATGTTCCCCTGCTGTGGGACTTATAAAGGAATTCTGATTCTGATATATTTATACAAATAAAAGTTCTACATTGAGTTTTGTCGTTATTGAATAAGCTTCTAATACTTGGTATCCCTGCTAGCTAGCTTGACTCCTCCTGAGTGTGAGGGACTACATTCAAATGGATCCTCCATGAGCATCGTTCACTATTCTTCAGTGTTTATCAGGGAGTTGATCTGAACCATGGGGTCACTTGACATCATGGCCACCAGGGGGCGCTATGAGGCTTCAGAAAACCTTCTCTCAGTGGGATGAGACTCTTCCCTGACTCGTCCAGCTTCATGGAGATCAAGCTGCAGACACGATCCACCAGCACCACGTGTTATTCACCACACCATGCAACACGAGTGTTTACGACGCTGTGCAGAGGCCCGTTTAGAAACTTGTGCCGGACTGGGGGAAGTACAAACTGACATGTAAAGAACTGGTTCTTCTCAAATAATAAACCGCAGTTATTCAGTCATGACAATATCATACACGTTACAACTCTTCATTGTCAACATCTGACAGCCATCCCATACATAAGAATACATCAACAAGGTTCAAGGCTTTTATTGGTCATACGAACATAGCTACAGTTACGACGATGAACATCTTAGGTCACAGGCTCCTCCAACAGTGGAACACAATAAAACAGAAACACAGAAAAAATAGAGCAAGTAAATAGTAAATACAAAAAGAAAATAGTAAAAAAGTGTGCAATAAGAGTCCATATACAAGTGATTGGAATATTACTAAGTAGCAGCCAGATGAATGTTATGGATGTTGTTCCAGTTCAGGTGTTTAACAGACTTATGGCCTCTGGGATGAAACTGTCCCTGAGTCTGGGGGTTTTAGTCCTGATGAGGACATTCAGACATTTGGAGATCCAAAATATTTGTAGTCATTTCATTTAATTTCAAACCTTTATTTATCCAGATTGTCCCTTGAGATCATAGATCTCTTTTCCAAGGGAGACCTGCAGCAATTAGATTCCACATGAAACATAAAACAACATAAAACAATAGAGGACATCATACATTATATTTACAGGATACATTTACATAGTTATAGACATTTACAAGTGCCCATTGTATCAACGAGCATTTCATTTAGCCTAGCTCTAAAGACATGCAGAGGAATGAGATGCTCAGTTTCAATTCTTGCTGAAGATTGTTCCAAGCAAGTGGAGCTGCGCATAACAGCTGTCTCACCTAAGACAGTCCTTGCTCTTGGCACATCTAACAAGACCACATCATGTGACCTCAGACAAGAGCTGCTTGCAACTCTCTGTGTGATCAGAGAGCAGATATAATACGGGAGTTTACCCAACAAAGCTTTATAGATAAACGTGTACCAGTGACTGAGCCTCCGTACAGAGAGTGATGGCAGACCTGCCTTGGCATACAGGGTACAGTGATGTGTAAGCGCTTTACAATTTGTGACAAATCTCAGTGCACTGTGATACGCAGCATCTAACTTGACCAGGCAACAGGCAGGTAAATTCATATAGACCAGATCCCCAGAGTCCAGCACAGGTCAAAGGTCACAGAGCCTTTTCCTGGCCTCAAGTGAGAAACAAGACGTGTTCCTGGAGAAGAAACCTAGCCTAACCCTCAGCTCTTTAAGCAGATTATTGACCTGAAGTTTAAAAGTAAGACAATCAGGCCAATAACAGCACGCACCAACAGACTGAAGAACAGCTTCTTTCCCAGAGCTGTGGCCTCCATCACTCCCATCCCTGTCCAATCACAAAACGCACTATAACATGCACACAACAAACACACTACTTCCCATCAAAGACTGCAGCCTAAAATACCATGTTATTTATTTGTATATTTATTAAGTATCAACTGATATTTTTTTTTAGTAACTATTTATATTTAAACATTGTAGCTTTATATATGTTAACATTCTGGTCAAGTGCATATGATGACCCTGATTATTATTGCTACTATCTCTGCTTTATCACTGTTTTTATGGATGTGTTCTTATTTATGTTATGTTGCATTGAGAGATGCCAACTGAATTTCGTTGCACTGATGTGTGATGACAATAAAGATATATTCTATTCTATTCTATTCTTCTAGATATATTCTATTCTATTCTATCATCAAGCCAGATACCAAGGTATGTGTAACAGGTAACCACTTCAAGTAATTGTCCTTGCATAGTAACAATATCAAAAACAGGCTCTGGTGTCTTTTTAGCTTTAGAAAAGAGCATTACCTTGGTTTGATCCACATTTAAAGAAGCTTTAGTTCAGAGAGCTGAGTCTGAGTAGTGTTAGAAACAGCCTGTGATGTAACACCAGCCTCCTGAATGAGGGACCTGCACAGAACATCACGGTATCATCCGCATAATGTAAAGTAGCTTCATCCACATTTTCACCTAAACTGCTGATGTAGATGGAGAATAAAAGTGGACCTGAAACAGAACCTTGAGGAACACCATTAGTAATGTCTAACCACTCAGAAGACAGCCCATCAAAGTGAACACATTGGGACCTTTCAGAGAGGTAGTTCTCAAACCACCCACTGCATGGCTGGATATGCCAATACTGAGTAGCCTCTGCTTTAAGATGCGTTGATCGACGGTGTCAAACGCTTTGGAAAGGTCAACAAACAGAGCTGCACAACTCTGCTTATTATCTAAGATACTCGTAATGTCATTCACCACTTTCATCGTGGCAGTGATGGTGCTGTGCTGCTTTCTGAAGCCTGACTGATGCTCAGACAGGATGTCATAGTAGTACATCTGTAGTTTCCATGTCTTGTTACATTAGAAACATTAGCAACCTTTAGCTTAGCAGTGGTGACGTAAAGTCATGTGACCGTGCAGTAGTTTCTTTATAGGTCTGTCTGTCTGTCTGTCTGTCTGTCTGTCTGTCTGTCTGTCTCTGTTTGTCTGTCAGTCTTGTTGTTTACAGTATTTGTTTTTCTCTATGTTTTTCAGATTTGTTCAGTTGTTGTCACGGTGACGTTGTTCTGTGTTTCCAGTTTGGTTGTAGCAAAGAACTTGGTGAGTGAACCGACAACCATTAAATCATCTTTATACTGACTCACATGAATCCATCCTGTCCACAGATCCCCCGTCAGACAGCAGCCGCACAGCCGGGTAGGTGCTGGGACATGTTGACTGCATTAAAGGACCTATTATTCTGTGGATGAGCCTTTTCCAAACCCAGAGATGTTTTTGTAGTGAACAGAAGTGACCACATGTGGATGTAAGGTTAAATGAGCCCCAGCATGTGCTGTTATCATAGCAAGCACTCATTTACCAACTAAGTTAATGCTAGTTTGGTTAGCACGGTTAGCACGGCACATCCATAATTCAGAGAAATAAACATGCTTACAATCTGACCCAATGACTGAAAATAAATTGGGCTTTGTGCTTTTTCTATTATATAAAAATGTTTTCAGAAATAATGAGCAGTTTTTTATTTGACAACTCTTGGATCTGTATCTAATTCTTGTGAAACAATGACGTCATGAAGACATTTAAAACTACACTTGAGACACATCTTTTATAGGATTGTAGTGCTAGTTCTAGCTTGTACACCTGCGCAATTCACGTTATTAGTTATACTAATTGGCAGCCTAATTTTGTGGAGCCAAGAGCATGCCTAAAACAATTTTTGTTATAGAAATAAAGAAAAGCTGGCTCTTTAGTTACGATCCAAACAAGTACAAAAAGTGTGGGGAAGAACTAGAAAATGCATTTCCTGCAGAAAATGCGTGCGAATGCTGAAAACTGTGAACATTTATGGCTGAATTTAGCTGAACATGCAGAAAAAGCTGAATATGTTATTAGCTGAATGGTAGCTGCTTTTAGCTACACAAATGCAGAAAAAGCTTAATATTTAAAGGAAAAGGTTTAAAAAAGGTATAAACAACAACATGTGTAGCCTTGATGTCCTGAAATAGCTGAATAATGTAATATTTGAATGGTTTCTGCAGCTGAAAATAGGCTGAAGGAGTTAAATATCAGATGTAAGTAGTAGTGAATGAATTTGTATTAAGATGAGAAAAGAAAGTAAAAAGGCTTGGGAAATCAGCAGAATATTTGAACTGCAACCTCTACCTGAAGTCTGCTGCATGTCAGCTGGAGCGATGACATCATCGTGTTGCATTACACAGGTGTTCATAGTTGAGCTAACGAGCTCTGTAGAGATCACAGGTTTGCATTGTTCTGAATGAGAGATGAACCTCTTACATGTGAACATTTTGTGGAAGAACCGTAACAGATATCTGTGAAATTTCAAAACGTGAAGCATGTCAAGGAAGTTGAGTATCTGAAGTGTGCTTTTTGTGTACTTTCGGGTTAATAATGTGGCCTTTTTGGAAGTTTAACTAAAGGTGTGCGGCTGCTGCTGTGAGGAAATATCAGCCTGAAATTACAATGGGCTTCAATGGAGGCATGTTGAAAGTTTTTGTCACTTCATACCCTCAAGAGGCATTTTGTTTAATTATCTTGCTTAATTATTTGTCTTTTTTCAAGCTATGAGATGTTTTCCTACGTTTGTCATGAAAAATTATGTCTCAGGAATGTAGGGTTTGGGAATTATGGCAGTTTTAAAAAAATATATGAAGGCAAATTTCAAGATTTCCTACACTCTAGCCAGGGGCGGCGCCAGGGGCTAGCTTGGAGTTGCTCCAACAATTGGCCTAGCAACGGCTTAGCAACCCCATTGTTTTGTTATGAAAATGCATCTATATATATTTATACACATTCTCGCGAGATCTATCAGGGGTCGTTATAAGTTAAAGCGCAAACTGTTACTTGGCTAATGTTGTTATAATTCTCAGTATTTGAACACAGATCGAAAATGGAAAGATTTCTCACAAGTCAGCATAAACGACCGCGATCTCCAACGGAGCCGGTCCAGTCGGACAACCCTGTGTGCGTGTGCGCGCGTGTGCGTGTGCGTGTGTGTGTGTGTGTGTGTGTGTGTGTGTGTGTGTGTGTGTGTGTGTGTGTCTGTTTGCGGTGTGTGGTGATGAGGTTAAATGCCACAGCATGCCATTTGAAACAGTGAACGATCGCTATTGTGTACTTGTACGATCAGGGTGTGATGGTATTATACAAACATATTGTAGGAGCACAGAAACAGTGTTCAAATTCTGCTTTTACAAACTTCTTTTGGTTGTGCTTACCTTGCAAAGTAATGTTATAAGTGTCAAAGGAATGCTTTAATGTAAATATTAATGATAATATTGTAGCGTGTCCAAGTTAATAGTTATGTCAGTTATCAGATGTGCACAGTTTAGTACATTTGTAAAGTTATTTAGGCAATGTTGTTGTTGTTGTTGTTGTTGGTGGGAGTTAGGGAGAGACCGCCCCTGCCAGGTGTGTGTGTGTGTGTGCATTTTCCGGTGTGTGTGGAGGGAGTACGAGACGGTAGGAGTTGTGTTCGAGTAGGGAAAAGTCATAATGAGTGTTATTGATTGGTTCTGGAAGGCGTGGCTGTGGCCGTCAATACCAGAAAAAAAAGAGAACGTTTTCGACACTGAAGGCTCGAGTGGTCTCGAATAGCGGCTGAACGCTACAATATGAACGGGCTCGTGCTTGGCCCACTGGTATTGCTTGTTTATTTATTTTGAAAATTAACTAGCAGCGCCGTGCTGTCATATAGCAACGGCTAAGCTACTGCAGCAGAAACATCCTGGCGCCGCCCATGACTCTAGCTGTGACATCACGCACTCTAGTTAATGTTAAAATCTGAAGAAGGCCTCTGTACCAAGGTCTGAACATTGTTTAATATCTCAAAAAGTGTAAAAGATATCAAAAATCTGAATCAAAATTGAATAGCTGAAGGTCTTGTGATCATTTTAAAGTTGGAATGAAGTCTCAAGCTGAAAGTATGTGGAAGGAGAAGCATTTGGCGCAAGGTGTAGTTAAAGAGGATTTGAAGGCTCCTCCCATTGACTTCCATGTTAAAAGAAGCTGTGGCATTCCACTAATTAGAAGAGGCACTTTCTTGCCAAATATCAGCATTTTCTTTCTCTTCATTTTTGTGCAAGGGAATTGTATTTTTTTGAGCACACAGACTTAAAGTATGGAACATTTTTTTATTATCACAGTTCTAGCAAAGAGAAAGGAATGCTCACGTTCATATTTATGTATTTTAATAATGTTAACTTGGCCCATTACGTGACTATTTGTGTTGGGGGGGGGGGGGGCAGACTTTTTTTTCCATACAGTTCCATTTTTTTTTTGCCTGACAGAAAAAGTTTGAGTAGCAGGTGGAGAGGGTGGTGTCACCGCCAGAGACCGGGGGGGCGAGGGAGAGAGAGGAAGGAGTCAGCATCTGGAGGTCAATGGTTTCCTGAATGTGTTTTTGGCAGTAAAGCCCCACTGAGGCCGTACTGGAAGGATAGCGTCAATATCAACGTTATATCAACTTGGTTTTAATATGTGGAGATTATCCTGCTGAACTAAACGTGTACATTTCATAAAGGTTTGTTTGACACAGAGATTATATTCTGACATAACCCAAAATGACTTGGAGGAATCCCATTGGCTGCCTGTGGAGGGACCAGGGGCTGTGATGGACGGACTCTCCTTCAGTTTGACTCCAGGTTTATAGATTTTAAAGGCATGCCCATTTATTAATAATGAAAGGGATGCGTGTTAACCCACCTCTGTCCTTAAGATGTTGAGCCTTTCCTCGTGAAGGAGAGACTCCTCTCCCACACGAGCATCTTTCTGTTGAAGGACAACTCAAGGTGTTGGATTTGTTTATCAAATGAAACGTTTTGTGTAGTGCTGACGAGTGGCGGTAGTTAAATACTGTGTGTGTGTGTGTGTGTGTGTGTGTGTGTGTGTGTGTGTGTGTGTGTGTGTGTGTGTGTGTGTGTGTGTGTGTGTGTGTGTGTGTGTGTGTGTGTGTGTGTGTGTGTGTGTGTGTGTGTGTGTGTGTGTGTGTGTGTGTGTGTGTGTGTGTGTGTGTGTGTGTGTGTGTGTGTGTGTGTGTGTGTGTGTGTGTGTGTGTGTGTGTGTGGCCTAGCATTACTATACTTGTGGGGACCTACATCTGTTTACACAGTCACATGTGGGGACTCGCGTCCCTTATGGGGACACATTGGAGGTCCCCATAAGGGGAATCATTAATTTTAGGGAGAAGACTTGGTTAGGGTTAGGCATGTGTTGGTTATGGTTAAGGTTAGGATAAGTCTCAAGAAAATGCATGTAAGTCAATGTTATGTCCCCTGAAGTGATGTATACATGTGTGTGTGTGTGTGTGTGTGTGTGTGTGTGTGTGTGTGTGTGTGTGTGTGTGTGTGTGTGTGTGTGTGTGTGTGTGTGTGTGTGTGTGTGTGTGTGTGTGTGTGTGTGTGTGTGTGTGTGTGTGTGTGTGTGTGTGTGTGTGTGTGTGTGTGTGTGTGTGTGTGTGTGTGTGTGTGTGTGTGTGTGTGTGTGTGTGTGAGTGACACAGACACACACTTGAAAGGATATCTTCATGTCTTGCCTGAGCTTCTCCTGTAAAGAATCCTCCATCTTGTTGAATAGCACAGGAATGCTCCACATGGACGCATCCTGATGAATTGGTATCAGAATCGTCAACACGTTATTCACCAAAGGGGATATGAGGTTATTGGCTAATGGTTTCAAATGTTGTTGACTGTTGTTTGCTTGAACGGCCGAATGGAGTGTGACTTTAAAGTTGCAGCGTTGAGGAATAGACAGACATTACCTTTGGAAAAGGATCATCTAGAATCAGCTCTTATCTTGGCTGCAGCTCAGAGCCTTCCGGGTCATTCCACTCGATAGAAACCTTCCTGAAGGACAACGAATATTCAAAAAGCAACCTATGAGGCTAAGCTCTGCTTTGCATGAACTTTCTTAGACAGGAAGACAGAGACGGTGACCTGGTGAAGGTCATGGATGTCACGGTCGCTCTGCGTGCCAGCTGGGTTCTGCACGAGTTCTGTTTCGCCTACACAGAGTGCATCTGAGCTGTGATTGGGGCAGCCAGTCTGTGAATCGAGTATTTTAGATATCATCTCCTGAAAACCCAGAGACTCAGCGCTGGCTTCCAATCCGTCATCATCCAAGGTGAGTGCTGGATCTGAATTGTATTCCTTGTTATTCCCTGTGCTTTGAACTGGTGTCTTGCTTCCAGGCTGCAGTGGGTTGAAGGGCAGCACTAAAAATGTAATGCCACTAATTATTTTAACTTATGTCTCTCATTGCTTATACCTAACAGGAATAAGGGTTCCAAACATTTGACAGCCTTTAACACAAAACAGCAATACCGGAAAACATAGCTTGCCTTGGACAGAAACACAACTGTGAGTAAGACCAACCTGACCTATTTTCCCCTACAAAACTCAGTCAACCAACAAGCTGTGTGAACACTCCCCGACTGAAATAGGTCACCATCAGAGATGGGGTCGTTACTAAAAAAAAGTAATATATTACATATTACATATTACTTTAAAAAAAAAGTAATATATTACACTACTTCGTTACTCTCTACATAAAGTAATTTGTTACTTTACTCGTTACTTTATTCGTTACTTTACTCGTTACTTTACTCGCAGGGCCGGCCCGCCCCTCCCTGCAGGCAGATCACGCAGACTGCTAAAGTTTCAAATGTTCTCTTTAGTTCAGTTTCCATTGTCGCATAAGACTGATCCAGATCCTGAATGTTTTCCTATCTGACCGTGGCTGTCCTCTGTCTCCTGCTATCTGTATATTTTGCGCAGTCTATCTCTGCTCACGCTGTTAAGTCAGCGTGTTCTCCTGCATGTTGGCCATGTGTTGAACTGGAGCCAGACTTGAGCACACCGCAAAGACTTCAGCCGAGCACGTACGAACTGCGCATGCGTAGGTGGCAATAACTCTCCTTACCAGCAGGCGGCGGTAGTGTGTATTCGTCATTCAAAACAGGCAACAACCGGAAAACAGAGAAGAAGAACAGACTACGTGTGTGATATAAATAAACAACAGCTATGTGCGTTAGCTTCACCTTAGCATGTGTTCTTTGCAGGTGTTTGTTGAGGTTTGATTATGACTGATTTTAGAAAGTAACGAAGTAACGCGTGTCGGGGCAATGTTAGTAACTGTAGTGTGATTACTGAATTATAAAAGTAGCGCGTTACACTACTCCGTTACCGACAAAGTAATATTATTACACCCAACTCTGGTCACCATGTCCTTTATCCAGCACCGGAAATGATCCCGGACGATCCCCCACTCGTTACAACCTGCCTTAAGGCTGGAACACATAGGGAGGCCCAACAGCTCACTTAAAGGTCCCATGTCATGCTTTTCCGGTTAGTACCCGTCCCCTTGTGTGTTATGAAGGTTTTTATCCATGTAAACGGTGTGCAGAGTCAAAATTCTCAAAGTACACCATGTAGGGAGTAAAACTCTAAAACAGAAAATACCTCCCCAAAACGCCTCGTGGCTTCCAATTCGTCATCATCCAAGGTGTGTGCTGGATCTGAATTGTATTCCTTGTTATTCCCTGTGCTTTGAACTGGTGTCTTGCTTCCAGGCTGCAGTGGGTTGAAGGGCAGCACTACAGCTCAGTTACCGGGAGAGTCAGGTGTGTAAGTGTTGGATAGAGAGCAGAGGTGGTAGAGCCGTACTCAAAGGTTGAAATGCTCATTTAGCAATTTGAGATTTAGTTATGTGACAAAAATATAAATGTGACTGCAGGTCTGTGGAAACCATGATGAGAAAACCCTCCATCCTGCTGCTGCTGCTGCTGCTGCTGTTTGCTGCCGTGTGCGGGTCTACTCTGAGACCTAGCTTTACATATTACAATGAACTGAAGACATGGAGTGAAGCACAGGCCTTTTGCAGAGAACACCACAGTGACCTGGCCACCATCAGAGCCGGAGAAGAGGTGGAGGATCTGTTTGGTCATCACGCATGGATCGGTTTGTACAAAAACCCTTCAGACTCCGCGTGGAAATGGTCGGAAACAGACGAGATCGCCAATTTCACCAACTGGGCAGGCGGTAAGTCTGGCTAGCACGAAACTTTAGGATATAGGATATTAGGCTTTTAAAGAGTCCTCTCCTGCTGATGTTCAGGTGTATATCAGTAGTGTCTCTACTTTAAAGAGTCCTCTTCTGCTGATGTTCAGGTGTATATCAGTATGTAGTGTCTCTACTTTAAAGAGTCCTCTCCTGCTGATGTTCAGGTGTATATCAGTAGTGTCTCTACTTTAAAGAGTCCTCTTCTGCTGATGTTCAGGTGTATATCAGTATGTAGTGTCTCTACTTTAAAGAGTCCTCTCCTGCTGATGTTCAGGTGTATATCAGTAGTGTCTCTACTTTAAAGAGTCCTCTTCTGCTGATGTTCAGGTGTATATCAGTATGTAGTGTCTCTACTTTAAAGAGTCCTCTCCTGCTGATGTTCAGGTGTATATCAGTATGTAGTGTCTCTACTTTAAAGAGTCCTCTCCTGCTGATGTTCAGGTGTATATCAGTAGTGTCTCTACTTTAAAGAGTCCTCTTCTGCTGATGTTCAGGTGTATATCAGTATGTAGTGTCTCTACTTTGAAGAGTCCTCTACTGCTGATGTTCAGGTGTATATCAGTATGTAGTGTCTCTATATTAAAGAGTCCTCTCCTGCTGATGTTCAGGTGTATATCAGTATGTAGTGTCTCTACTTTAAAGAGTCCTCTCCTGCTGATGTTCAGGTGTATATCAGTATGTAGTGTCTCTACTTTAAAGAGTCCTCTCCTGCTGATGTTCAAGTGTATATCAGTATGTAGTGTCTCTACTTTAAAGAGTCCTCTCCTGCTGATGTTCAGGTGTATATCAGTATGTAGTGTCTCTACTTTAAAGAGTTCTCTCCTGCTGATGTTCAGGTGTATATCAGTATGTAGTGTCTCTACTTTAAAGAGTCCTCTCCTGCTGATGTTCAGGTGTATATCAGTATGTAGTGTCTCTACTTTAAAGAGTCCTCTCCTGCTGATGTTCAGGTGTATATCAGTAGTGTCTCTACTTTAAAGAGTCCTCTTCTGCTGATGTTCAGGTGTATATCAGTATGTAGTGTCTCTACTTTAAAGAGTCCTCTCCTGCTGATGTTCAGGTGTATATCAGTATGTAGTGTCTCTATTTTAAAGAGTCCTCTCCTGCTGATGTTCAGGTGTATATCAGTAAGTAGTGTCTCTATTTTAAAGAGTCCTCTCCTGCTGATGTTCAGGTGTATATCAGTATGTAGTGTCTCTACTTTAAAGAGTCCTCTCCTGCTGATTCTCAGGTGTATATCAGTATGTAGTGTCTCTACTTTAAAGAGTCCTCTCCTGCTGATGTTCAGGTGTATATCAGTATGTAGTGTCTCTACTTTAAAGAGTCCTCTGCTGCTGATGTTCAGGTGTATATCAGTATGTAGTGTCTCTACTTTAAAGAGTCCTCTCCTGCTGATGTTCAGGTGTATATCAGTAGTGTCTCTACTTTAAAAAGTCCTCTTCTGCTGATGTTCAGGTGTATATCAGTATGTAGTGTCTCTACTTTAAAGAGTCCTCTTCTGCTGATGTTCAGGTGTATATCAGTATGTAGTGTCTCTACATTAAAGAGTCCTCTCCTGCTGATGTTCAGGTGTATATCAGTATGTAGTGTCTCTATTTTAAAGAGTCCTCTCCTGCTGATGTTCAGGTGTATATCAGTAAGTAGTGTCTCTATTTTAAAGAGTCCTCTCCTGCTGATGTTCAGGTGTATATCAGTATGTAGTGTCTCTACTTTAAAGAGTCCTCTTCTGCTGATGTTCAGGTGTATATCAGTATGTTGTGTCTCTACTTTAAAGAGTCCTCTGCTGCTGATGTTCAGGTGTACATCAGTATGTAGTGTCTCTACTTTAAAGAGTCCTCTCCTGCTGATGTTCAGGTGTATATCAGTATGTAGTATCTCTACTTTAAAGAGTCCTCTTCTGCTGATGTTCAGGAGTATATCAGTATGTAGTGTCTCTACTTTAAAGAGTCCTCTCCTGCTGATGTTCAGGTGTATATCAGTAGTGTCTCTACTTTAAAGAGTCCTCTTCTGCTGATGTTCAGGTGTATATCAGTATGTAGTGTCTCTACTTTAAAGAGTCCTCTCCTGCTGATGTTCAGGTGTATATCAGTAGTGTCTCTACTTTAAAGAGTCCTCTTCTGCTGATGTTCAGGTGTATATCAGTATGTAGTGTCTCTACTTTAAAGAGTCCTCTCCTGCTGATGTTCAGGTGTATATCAGTATGTAGTGTCTCTACTTTAAAGAGTCCTCTCCTGCTGATGTTCAGGTGTATATCAGTAGTGTCTCTACTTTAAAGAGTCCTCTCCTGCTGATGTTCAGGTGTATATCAGTAGTGTCTCTACTTTAAAGAGTCCTCTACTGCTGATGTTCAGGTGTATATCAGTATGTAGTGTCTCTATATTAAAGAGTCCTCTCCTGCTGATGTTCAGGTGTATATCAGTATGTAGTGTCTCTACTTTAAAGAGTCCTCTCCTGCTGATGTTCAGGTGTATATCAGTATGTAGTGTCTCTACTTTAAAGAGTCCTCTCCTGCTGATGTTCAAGTGTATATCAGTATGTAGTGTCTCTACTTTAAAGAGTCCTCTCCTGCTGATGTTCAGGTGTATATCAGTATGTAGTGTCTCTACTTTAAAGAGTCCTCTCCTGCTGATGTTCAGGTGTATATCAGTAGTGTCTCTACTTTAAAGAGTCCTCTTCTGCTGATGTTCAGGTGTATATCAGTATGTAGTGTCTCTACTTTGAAGAGTCCTCTACTGCTGATGTTCAGGTGTATATCAGTATGTAGTGTCTCTATATTAAAGAGTCCTCTCCTGCTGATGTTCAGGTGTATATCAGTATGTAGTGTCTCTACTTTAAAGAGTCCTCTCCTGCTGATGTTCAGGTGTATATCAGTATGTAGTGTCTCTACTTTAAAGAGTCCTCTCCTGCTGATGTTCAAGTGTATATCAGTATGTAGTGTCTCTACTTTAAAGAGTCCTCTCCTGCTGATGTTCAGGTGTATATCAGTATGTAGTGTCTCTACTTTAAAGAGTTCTCTCCTGCTGATGTTCAGGTGTATATCAGTATGTAGTGTCTCTACTTTAAAGAGTCCTCTCCTGCTGATGTTCAGGTGTATATCAGTATGTAGTGTCTCTACCCTTAAAGAGTCCTCTCCTGCTGATGTTCAGGTGTATATCAGTAGTGTCTCTACTTTAAAGAGTCCTCTTCTGCTGATGTTCAGGTGTATATCAGTATGTAGTGTCTCTACTTTAAAGAGTCCTCTCCTGCTGATGTTCAGGTGTATATCAGTATGTAGTGTCTCTATTTTAAAGAGTCCTCTCCTGCTGATGTTCAGGTGTATATCAGTAAGTAGTGTCTCTATTTTAAAGAGTCCTCTCCTGCTGATGTTCAGGTGTATATCAGTATGTAGTGTCTCTACTTTAAAGAGTCCTCTCCTGCTGATTCTCAGGTGTATATCAGTATGTAGTGTCTCTACTTTAAAGAGTCCTCTCCTGCTGATGTTCAGGTGTATATCAGTATGTAGTGTCTCTACTTTAAAGAGTCCTCTGCTGCTGATGTTCAGGTGTATATCAGTATGTAGTGTCTCTACTTTAAAGAGTCCTCTCCTGCTGATGTTCAGGTGTATATCAGTAGTGTCTCTACTTTAAAAAGTCCTCTTCTGCTGATGTTCAGGTGTATATCAGTATGTAGTGTCTCTACTTTAAAGAGTCCTCTTCTGCTGATGTTCAGGTGTATATCAGTATGTAGTGTCTCTACTTTAAAGAGTCCTCTCCTGCTGATGTTCAGGTGTATATCAGTATGTAGTGTCTCTATTTTAAAGAGTCCTCTCCTGCTGATGTTCAGGTGTATATCAGTAAGTAGTGTCTCTATTTTAAAGAGTCCTCTCCTGCTGATGTTCAGGTGTATATCAGTATGTAGTGTCTCTACTTTAAAGAGTCCTCTTCTGCTGATGTTCAGGTGTATATCAGTATGTTGTGTCTCTACTTTAAAGAGTCCTCTGCTGCTGATGTTCAGGTGTACATCAGTATGTAGTGTCTCTACTTTAAAGAGTCCTCTCCTGCTGATGTTCAGGTGTATATCAGTATGTAGTATCTCTACTTTAAAGAGTCCTCTTCTGCTGATGTTCAGGAGTATATCAGTATGTAGTGTCTCTACTTTAAAGAGTCCTCTCCTGCTGATGTTCAGGTGTATATCAGTAGTGTCTCTACTTTAAAGAGTCCTCTTCTGCTGATGTTCAGGTGTATATCAGTATGTAGTGTCTCTACTTTAAAGAGTCCTCTCCTGCTGATGTTCAGGTGTATATCAGTAGTGTCTCTACTTTAAAGAGTCCTCTTCTGCTGATGTTCAGGTGTATATCAGTATGTAGTGTCTCTACTTTAAAGAGTCCTCTCCTGCTGATGTTCAGGTGTATATCAGTATGTAGTGTCTCTACTTTAAAGAGTCCTCTCCTGCTGATGTTCAGGTGTATATCAGTAGTGTCTCTACTTTAAAGAGTCCTCTTCTGCTGATGTTCAGGTGTATATCAGTATGTAGTGTCTCTACTTTGAAGAGTCCTCTACTGCTGATGTTCAGGTGTATATCAGTATGTAGTGTCTCTATATTAAAGAGTCCTCTCCTGCTGATGTTCAGGTGTATATCAGTATGTAGTGTCTCTACTTTAAAGAGTCCTCTCCTGCTGATGTTCAGGTGTATATCAGTATGTAGTGTCTCTACTTTAAAGAGTCCTCTCCTGCTGATGTTCAAGTGTATATCAGTATGTAGTGTCTCTACTTTAAAGAGTCCTCTCCTGCTGATGTTCAGGTGTATATCAGTATGTAGTGTCTCTACTTTAAAGAGTTCTCTCCTGCTGATGTTCAGGTGTATATCAGTATGTAGTGTCTCTACTTTAAAGAGTCCTCTCCTGCTGATGTTCAGGTGTATATCAGTATGTAGTGTCTCTACTTTAAAGAGTCCTCTCCTGCTGATGTTCAGGTGTATATCAGTAGTGTCTCTACTTTAAAGAGTCCTCTTCTGCTGATGTTCAGGTGTATATCAGTATGTAGTGTCTCTACTTTAAAGAGTCCTCTCCTGCTGATGTTCAGGTGTATATCAGTATGTAGTGTCTCTATTTTAAAGAGTCCTCTCCTGCTGATGTTCAGGTGTATATCAGTAAGTAGTGTCTCTATTTTAAAGAGTCCTCTCCTGCTGATGTTCAGGTGTATATCAGTATGTAGTGTCTCTACTTTAAAGAGTCCTCTCCTGCTGATTCTCAGGTGTATATCAGTATGTAGTGTCTCTACTTTAAAGAGTCCTCTCCTGCTGATGTTCAGGTGTATATCAGTATGTAGTGTCTCTACTTTAAAGAGTCCTCTCCTGCTGATGTTCAGGTGTATATCAGTAGTGTCTCTACTTTAAAAAGTCCTCTTCTGCTGATGTTCAGGTGTATATCAGTATGTAGTGTCTCTACTTTAAAGAGTCCTCTTCTGCTGATGTTCAGGTGTATATCAGTATGTAGTGTCTCTACTTTAAAGAGTCCTCTCCTGCTGATGTTCAGGTGTATATCAGTATGTAGTGTCTCTATTTTAAAGAGTCCTCTCCTGCTGATGTTCAGGTGTATATCAGTAAGTAGTGTCTCTATTTTAAAGAGTCCTCTACTGCTGATGTTCAGGTGTATATCAGTATGTAGTGTCTCTATATTAAAGAGTCCTCTCCTGCTGATGTTCAGGTGTATATCAGTATGTAGTGTCTCTACTTTAAAGAGTCCTCTCCTGCTGATGTTCAGGTGTATATCAGTATGTAGTGTCTCTACTTTAAAGAGTCCTCTCCTGCTGATGTTCAAGTGTATATCAGTATGTAGTGTCTCTACTTTAAAGAGTCCTCTCCTGCTGATGTTCAGGTGTATATCAGTATGTAGTGTCTCTACTTTAAAGAGTTCTCTCCTGCTGATGTTCAGGTGTATATCAGTATGTAGTGTCTCTACTTTAAAGAGTCCTCTCCTGCTGATGTTCAGGTGTATATCAGTATGTAGTGTCTCTACTTTAAAGAGTCCTCTCCTGCTGATGTTCAGGTGTATATCAGTAGTGTCTCTACTTTAAAGAGTCCTCTTCTGCTGATGTTCAGGTGTATATCAGTATGTAGTGTCTCTACTTTAAAGAGTCCTCTCCTGCTGATGTTCAGGTGTATATCAGTATGTAGTGTCTCTATTTTAAAGAGTCCTCTCCTGCTGATGTTCAGGTGTATATCAGTAAGTAGTGTCTCTATTTTAAAGAGTCCTCTCCTGCTGATGTTCAGGTGTATATCAGTATGTAGTGTCTCTACTTTAAAGAGTCCTCTCCTGCTGATTCTCAGGTGTATATCAGTATGTAGTGTCTCTACTTTAAAGAGTCCTCTCCTGCTGATGTTCAGGTGTATATCAGTATGTAGTGTCTCTACTTTAAAGAGTCCTCTGCTGCTGATGTTCAGGTGTATATCAGTATGTAGTGTCTCTACTTTAAAGAGTCCTCTCCTGCTGATGTTCAGGTGTATATCAGTAGTGTCTCTACTTTAAAAAGTCCTCTTCTGCTGATGTTCAGGTGTATATCAGTATGTAGTGTCTCTACTTTAAAGAGTCCTCTTCTGCTGATGTTCAGGTGTATATCAGTATGTAGTGTCTCTACTTTAAAGAGTCCTCTCCTGCTGATGTTCAGGTGTATATCAGTATGTAGTGTCTCTATTTTAAAGAGTCCTCTCCTGCTGATGTTCAGGTGTATATCAGTAAGTAGTGTCTCTATTTTAAAGAGTCCTCTCCTGCTGATGTTCAGGTGTATATCAGTATGTAGTGTCTCTACTTTAAAGAGTCCTCTTCTGCTGATGTTCAGGTGTATATCAGTATGTTGTGTCTCTACTTTAAAGAGTCCTCTCCTGCTGATGTTCAGGTGTATATCAGTATGTAATGTCTCTACTTTAAAGAGTCCTCTGCTGCTGATGTTCAGGTGTACATCAGTATGTAGTGTCTCTACTTTAAAGAGTCCTCTCCTGCTGATGTTCAGGTGTATATCAGTATGTAGTATCTCTACTTTAAAGAGTCCTCTTCTGCTGATGTTCAGGAGTATATCAGTATGTAGTGTCTCTACTTTAAAGAGTCCTCTCCTGCTGATGTTCAGGTGTATATCAGTATGTAGTGTCTCTACTTTAAAGAGTCCTCTGCTGCTGAGGTTCAGGTGTATATCAGTATGTAGTGTCTCTACTTTAAAGAGTCCTCTCCTGCTGAGGTTCAGGTGTATATCAGTATGTAGTGTCTCTACTTTAAAGAGTTCTCTCCTGCTGATGTTCAGGTGTATATCAGTATGTAGTGTCTCTACTTTAAAGCGTCCTCTTCTGCTGATGTTCAGGTGTATATCAGTATGTTGTGTCTCTACTTTAAAGAGTCCTCTCCTGCTGATGTTCAGGTGTATATCAGTATGTAGTGTCTCTACTTTAAAGAGTCCTCTGCTGCTGATGTTCAGGTGTATATCAGTATGTTGTGTCTCTACTTTAAAGAGTCCTCTCCTGCTGATGTTCAGGTGTATATCAGTATGTAATGTCTCTACTTTAAAGAGTCCTCTCCTGCTGATGTTCAGGTGTATATCAGTATGTAGTGTCTCTACTTTAAAGAGTCCTCTCCTGCTGATGTTCAGGTGTATATCAGTATGTAGTGTCTCTACTTTAAAGAGTCCTCTCCTGCTGATGTTCAGGTGTATATCAGTATGTAGTGTCTCTACTTTAAAGAGTCCTCTCCTGCTGATGTTCAGGTGTATATCAGTAGTGTCTCTACTTTAAAGAGTCCTCTTCTGCTGATGTTCAGGTGTATATCAGTATGTAGTGTCTCTACTTTAAAGAGTCCTCTCCTGCTGATGTTCAGGTGTATATCAGTATGTAGTGTCTCTACTTTAAAGAGTCCTCTCCTGCTGATGTTCAGGTGTATATCAGTATGTAGTGTCTCTACTTTAAAGAGTCCTCTCCTGCTGATGTTCAGGTGTATATCAGTATGTAGAATCTCTACTTTAAAGAGTCCTCTCCTGCTGATGTTCAGGTGTATATCAGTATGTAGTGTCTCTACTTTAAAGAGTCCTCTCCTGCTGATGTTCAGGTGTATATCAGTATGTAGTGTCTCTACTTTAAAGAGTCCTCTCCTGCTGATGTTCAGGTGTATATCAGTATGTAGTGTCTCTACTTTAAAGAGTCCTCTCCTGCTGATGTTCAGGTGTATATCAGTATGTAGTGTCTCTACTTTAAAGAGTCCTCTCCTGCTGATGTTCAGGTGTATATCAGTATGTAGTGTCTCTACTTTAAAGAGTCCTCTCCTGCTGATGTTCAGGTGTATATCAGTATGTAGTGTCTCTACTTTAAAGAGTCCTCTCCTGCTGATGTTCAGGTGTATATCAGTATGTAGTGTCTCTACTTTAAAGAGTCCTCTCCTGCTGATGTTCAGGTGTATATCAGTATGTAGAGTCTCTACTTTAAAGAGTCCTCTCCTGCTGATGTTCAGGTGCATATCAGTATGTAGTGTCTCTACTTTAAAGAGTCCTCTCCTGCTGATGTTCAGGTGTATATCAGTATGTAGTGTCTCTACTTTAAAGAGTCCTCTCCTGCTGATGTTCAGGTGTATATCAGTATGTAGTGTCTCTACTTTAAAGAGTCCTCTCCTGCTGATGTTCAGGTGTATATCAGTATGTAGTGTCTCTATTTTAAAGAGTCCTCTCCTGCTGATGTTCAGGTGTATATCAGTAAGTAGTGTCTCTATTTTAAAGAGTCCTCTACTGCTGATGTTCAGGTGTATATCAGTATGTAGTGTCTCTATATTAAAGAGTCCTCTCCTGCTGATGTTCAGGTGTATATCAGTATGTAGTGTCTCTACTTTAAAGAGTCCTCTCCTGCTGATGTTCAGGTGTATATCAGTATGTAGTGTCTCTACTTTAAAGAGTCCTCTCCTGCTGATGTTCAAGTGTATATCAGTATGTAGTGTCTCTACTTTAAAGAGTCCTCTCCTGCTGATGTTCAGGTGTATATCAGTATGTAGTGTCTCTACTTTAAAGAGTTCTCTCCTGCTGATGTTCAGGTGTATATCAGTATGTAGTGTCTCTACTTTAAAGAGTCCTCTCCTGCTGATGTTCAGGTGTATATCAGTATGTAGTGTCTCTACTTTAAAGAGTCCTCTCCTGCTGATGTTCAGGTGTATATCAGTAGTGTCTCTACTTTAAAGAGTCCTCTTCTGCTGATGTTCAGGTGTATATCAGTATGTAGTGTCTCTACTTTAAAGAGTCCTCTCCTGCTGATGTTCAGGTGTATATCAGTATGTAGTGTCTCTATTTTAAAGAGTCCTCTCCTGCTGATGTTCAGGTGTATATCAGTAAGTAGTGTCTCTATTTTAAAGAGTCCTCTCCTGCTGATGTTCAGGTGTATATCAGTATGTAGTGTCTCTACTTTAAAGAGTCCTCTCCTGCTGATTCTCAGGTGTATATCAGTATGTAGTGTCTCTACTTTAAAGAGTCCTCTCCTGCTGATGTTCAGGTGTATATCAGTATGTAGTGTCTCTACTTTAAAGAGTCCTCTGCTGCTGATGTTCAGGTGTATATCAGTATGTAGTGTCTCTACTTTAAAGAGTCCTCTCCTGCTGATGTTCAGGTGTATATCAGTAGTGTCTCTACTTTAAAAAGTCCTCTTCTGCTGATGTTCAGGTGTATATCAGTATGTAGTGTCTCTACTTTAAAGAGTCCTCTTCTGCTGATGTTCAGGTGTATATCAGTATGTAGTGTCTCTACTTTAAAGAGTCCTCTCCTGCTGATGTTCAGGTGTATATCAGTATGTAGTGTCTCTATTTTAAAGAGTCCTCTCCTGCTGATGTTCAGGTGTATATCAGTAAGTAGTGTCTCTATTTTAAAGAGTCCTCTCCTGCTGATGTTCAGGTGTATATCAGTATGTAGTGTCTCTACTTTAAAGAGTCCTCTTCTGCTGATGTTCAGGTGTATATCAGTATGTTGTGTCTCTACTTTAAAGAGTCCTCTCCTGCTGATGTTCAGGTGTATATCAGTATGTAATGTCTCTACTTTAAAGAGTCCTCTGCTGCTGATGTTCAGGTGTACATCAGTATGTAGTGTCTCTACTTTAAAGAGTCCTCTCCTGCTGATGTTCAGGTGTATATCAGTATGTAGTATCTCTACTTTAAAGAGTCCTCTTCTGCTGATGTTCAGGAGTATATCAGTATGTAGTGTCTCTACTTTAAAGAGTCCTCTCCTGCTGATGTTCAGGTGTATATCAGTATGTAGTGTCTCTACTTTAAAGAGTCCTCTGCTGCTGAGGTTCAGGTGTATATCAGTATGTAGTGTCTCTACTTTAAAGAGTCCTCTCCTGCTGAGGTTCAGGTGTATATCAGTATGTAGTGTCTCTACTTTAAAGAGTTCTCTCCTGCTGATGTTCAGGTGTATATCAGTATGTAGTGTCTCTACTTTAAAGCGTCCTCTTCTGCTGATGTTCAGGTGTATATCAGTATGTTGTGTCTCTACTTTAAAGAGTCCTCTCCTGCTGATGTTCAGGTGTATATCAGTATGTAGTGTCTCTACTTTAAAGAGTCCTCTGCTGCTGATGTTCAGGTGTATATCAGTATGTTGTGTCTCTACTTTAAAGAGTCCTCTCCTGCTGATGTTCAGGTGTATATCAGTATGTAATGTCTCTACTTTAAAGAGTCCTCTCCTGCTGATGTTCAGGTGTATATCAGTATGTAGTGTCTCTACTTTAAAGAGTCCTCTCCTGCTGATGTTCAGGTGTATATCAGTAGTGTCTCTACTTTAAAGAGTCCTCTCCTGCTGATGTTCAGGTGTATATCAGTATGTAGTGTCTCTACTTTAAAGAGTCCTCTCCTGCTGATGTTCAGGTGTATATCAGTATGTAGTGTCTCTACTTTAAAGAGTCCTCTGCTGCTGATGTTCAGGTGTATATCAGTATGTAGTGTCTCTACTTTAAAGAGTCCTCTCCTGCTGATCTTCACCAACCTTCTCCTCACTTTCTATCAATAGTGTTTCTGAGTTAAAGCAAAACCTGGAAAATAAAGAAACGTGTTGGTTTGTTTTGTGAATAATGTCAAATACTTTTTCTACTTCTTGCAGGTGAACCAAATAGCAATGATGAGAACTGTGTTGTCATTTACAAGAATACTCACAAATGGAATGACGTTCAATGTGACAGAGAGTTCAGGTTCTTGTGTTACGATGAGACTCTGGTTCTGGTGAAGGAGAAGAAGACGTGGGATCAGGCTTTGAGGCACTGCAGGCTTCTGGAGGCTGAAAACCCAGATGAGCCAGTGGACCTCACCTGCAACTACCGCTACGACCTGGCCTCCGTGCGCACTGAGGACGACCGCGCCTACGCACGCCTGAGGGCTGGAGAGGCTTCCACTGACCAGGTGACGGAGCTTTCTACACAGCGTTTGGGTTTCAGAGCAACTCCTCCTGTGTGTTCACATTTTGCACACTGACATTTGTTCTGAGGCTGTCAGCGTTAACACTCGATCTTCATCTGGAGACTTTCAGGAGTTTAGAAAAAGAAACACGAATGAATCCAGTTATCCAGCCTGCTATACAACTAGCATGGAGTCACAGTGTGAGTACTACCATACGAGTGTATGTGTAGTACACATTACACAGAGGGCGATCACAGTGTGAGTACTACCATACGAGTGTATGTGTAGTACACATTATACAGAGGGCAATCACAGTGTGAGTACTATCATACGAGTGTATGTGTAGTACACATTATACGGAGGGCGATCAGAGTGTGAGTACTACCATACGAGTGTATGTGTAGTACACATTATACAGAGGGCGATCACAGTGTGAGTACTACCATACGAGTGTATGTGTAGTACACATTATACAGAGGGCGATCACAGTGTGAGTACTACCATACGAGTATATGTGTAGTACACATTATACAGCAACCCAGTCTCACGGCATTTCGTGTTCACCAACACGATTTTTAATCTATTGATTCGTGTTCACCATCACGATTTGCCCCTTTTTTTCGTGTTGCACAGCACGATTTTAAAAGCAATGTATTTCTACTGGTAACGTGTTTCGTGCCTGCAGGCTGCAGCACGTCTTTTTCTCCGGTCGGGTCGTGGAAGACCGGAAGCTGTGTGGTTCATAAAAACATGTTCTTACTCAATATCAAGCCACAATTATTGCTTTTATTTTAAATCGTATAATTTCGGACTTTTGTTGTCGTCTGTGAGGAAAATAAATGGCTCATACTGAAATCTTTATTTTTTCCTTCTAATTCGTTATTCTTTTCAAAATAACACACTGTTATTTACTCACCAATAACACACAATTATCCTTGCTTTTATTTATTGGTGTAATTCCATAATCTCGGGCTTTTTTGGTGTCCGTCAGGAACTGAATTTCAAAATAAAAATAACCGGAAACAGACGTAGGCCTATAAGGGACATTTCGAGCATCATTGCGATTGTCAACATTTCTGAGTTTAGGATGGCCGAAGACACTACACTACCCATAATCCCCAGCTATCGTTTAGGACTACAGTTCCCGTAAGGTTACGCAGAGCGTCAAACAGCTGTGTGAAATGGAACGAAACCACGCCAGACTATCCAAAACTGGAATCGAACACCCCTCCAGAACTACACATGCTGGCTATTGTGTTTCGCAAAATGTTCTATGGGACGTCTCTACTGAACGTTTTCGTTTTTCCCACAATTAGAAGTTGCCAGCATTAAACACATTGGTGTTATCAAATGTAAAACATATAATTAATACATGGGTGAAAATCGCTTGTGTCCATAATGCGCAGCATTAATATATACCCACATGACAGCTCATTGCTACTTTGTAATTCTACTCCACTGCAATTCAGAGGTTAACCTGGTATTTTTACTCCACTGCATTTATTTGAGTTACTTTGCAGATTCTAATTAATGATGTGAAATATAAACAACCCTTAAATCAGACTTTAGTTACACCTGAGTAACATTCAGGGAAGGTGATTGTCAAGTGCCAACAATCAGGAGAGATGTTTGATAGTTGGTGCTTGAGAAGACTAAACATGTATCTGCAATTGACATGAATGGAAACAAGTAATAAAGTATATTCATTACTCGTTATTCTCTACTAATAGTTAATTAAAGACTGTATATTATGGCTATTTTGCACATCCCTTTCAAGATTTTCAAAGGTTTATTGACATATCATACACAACTACGGTGTAGTTATGCAATGAATGAAAAACTTGGGTCGCAGGTTCCTCAACAGTGCATTACAAGACATCTATCAATATGTGTGTACCTCCACCATTAAACTGTCATATTCTGCACATTTCTTATTCTATCTACATACATAAGAGTATAATTAATGTGTATAATATCAGTTAAAATAAGTGCTTCAACATAGTTAACATTGCAGGAAAGCAATATATTAGACGTTAATTACTTTGTCAGGCTTAATATTTAATATTTAATGTTTAAATAAAGGTTAATCCGTTTTTCTGTTTTGCACCTCCTCCTATTAATATCTTTGCACATCCTGCACTAAACTGTTTTATTGTAGAGATCACTTATAGTATCTTCTTGATTTTTTATATTCTATATTTCTATATTTATACTTTCCCCCTATGAAAGTAGTACTCTTAATATTTTTTTAATCAAATATAACACATAAAAACAATAATTCAATAACGTGCTTTAACCACTAGGAGGTGCACACAAGGTACACATAGCCATAATAACTTTGTATTATTAGTGTGTATGTACAACATCTGAAGATGTATAGTTTTATGCATGCTTTCACATAATTTTACAGCTTATTGCTATACTATTTCAGACTCAGTATTTACATTCTTACATTCAAAGAAAATCAGTAATATCTTTAAAAACTACAGTCCTCTTATATCCGCTGTGCACCGTTATGGTGTAAATATAACCTATCTATGAATTAGATCAAATGTAAAAGTCAGCCGAATTAGTGTTGATACTGCAAGGAGACGTATTGTGTGAAGAGAAATTGAAGATGTTGTTTAATTGTTGATATATTTATGATCCACGTCAAGTATTCAGTTTTGGCGCCATTTCTTCCAGTTTTTCCAAAGGTCTTCTCATCAGGGCTCTCTAAATAAAGAACTACGGCAGATCTGTAATATGTAATGCAGCCGAACCGTGTATTACAATGCCGTTATGTGATGACTTTCAAAGAGAAAAGCAAGAGCACTCGGAATTAAGTATTATTTTATACTTTTAAAATGTTTTCCGGATTTCATATCATATAAAAACCAAATCCCAGCATGCATTGCGGCTAACACATCCAATCAGCGAGCTTAAAACCATAGCTGAGGATCTTGGGTAATCGCTCGAAATGCCTACGTCTGTTTCCGGTTATATTTATTTTGAAATTCAGTTCCTGACGGACGCCAAAAAAGCCCGAGATTATGGAATTAACCCAATAAATAAAAGCAAGGATAATTGGTGAGTAAATAACAGTGTGTTATTTTGAAAAGAATAACAAATTAGAAGGAAAAAATATTTAAAAAATACAGATTTCAGTATCCTGAGGCTCTGAGCCATTTATTTTCCTCACAGACGGCAACAAAAGTCCGAAATTATACGATTTAAAATAAAAGCAATAACTGTGGCTTGATATTGAGTAAGAACATGTTTTTATGAACCACACAGCTTCCGGTCTTCCACGACCCGACCGGAGAAAAAGACGTGCTGCAGCCTGCAGGCACGAAACACGTTACCAGTAGAAATACATTGCTTTTAAAATCGTGCTGTGCAACACGAAAAAAAGGGGCAAATCGTGTTGGTGAACACGAAATGCCGTGAGACTGGGTTGTATACAGAGGGCGATCACAGTGTGAATACTACCATACCAGTATATGTGTAGTACACATTATACGGAGGGCGATCACAGCAGCGTTGTCGATGCTTGAGCTTAGTGTCGGTTAATTGTCAGAGGTCGTTCCAGTACTTCAGGAATCACGATCTAATGAACCTCCTTTATTTCAACACAATGACTACATGTTGAATCCACTGACACACACATGCACGGTCCTTGCTCAACAAGACGTGTACATGAATATCTCACCTCTCTGCTAAATGTGGTCAGGTGTGGACGGGCCTGCGCTTCCTGGCGGGTCAGTGGTTCTGGACGGGCGATAGAGAAGCCGTGCGGGATGTGGACGAGGACATGCAATGTGGCCGGACTCAGAGCTTCTGTGGCGTCCTGGTGAAGAGCAGCACCAAGCGCTACGAGACGGAGGACTGCAGCAAGAAGCTACACTTCCTCTGTTACAGGAAACCTGAAGCAATGAATCTGTAGAAAAGCTCTGCTCCCTCTTCTCAGGTCCAGGTTGTGTTTATGTGATTACTGTCGGCTCGCTCAACGAGGCGTGGACTGTCCTTTCTATCGTTTCATCGACTTCAATAGAGGTTTATTGATTATATATTCTTTCTCTGACATGAAGGATTGATCCTGGTCAAAGGTCCACATATGTTCTTACTAATGCTGTCAAAATTATCGCGTTAACGGCGGTAATTAATTTGTTGAATTAACTGCGTTCAAAATATTTAACGCATTTAACGCGTGCAGAATGGCCCGCCCCATACATCCCACCAGTGGCAACGCTGGGGTAGGCTACAGCCATACCAAGAAGTGGCTTAACCCCACCATGACAAATGATGTTAAAGTAAGCAAAAATAAAATCCGCCAACTCGCGCCGAGTAAATGGCACAGACAGCAGTTAGTCAGATTGATGTCAGTAGCCACTTGTCTGGAAATACCGAAGACTAGAAACGGTTTTCAAAACTTTTGTCACATAGTGATCGTCTTCTCAATAGAACATCTTTGATAATGTCTTCTGGCCAATCAGAATCAAGATAACGGCGTGGTGTTGTTGCAGGAAGTCCTGACGGAGAATACTTTTGCGGTAGTGCATCTCTATATAGGCCTACATCGATACAACATTACGTGTTGATAGAAATCAACACGTAATGAATTAAGACCCCACGGTTTGATGATTGATAGGTGTGTGGGCTGTCTTTCATTTTGACACACAGGACAAAGTTGTAATTTGTTTGTAGCCTTTATTTAATCAGGTGAAAGCACCTTGAGATAAAAGATCTCTTTTTCAAGGGTGACCTGCATAAATAATAAACATACATACTGTATTTTAAATGGATATATCCGCCTTCTTTCAATTATCTTTCCATTCCTACAACAATATACATAAAGAAATGGCATATTTTGGACATAGTTCAAATGGTGATTAATAATTTTTAAGCTGCGATTAATCTGATTACAAATTGTAATCGTTTGACAGCCCTAGTTCTTACATATTGAGGAAGTGATGTCCTTGTACTCGTGTTATCAGTGTGTAAAGTGAGTGTCCTGCATGATGACATGCAGCTGTTCTTCACAGGAGGAGCTCCCAGAGTCCGATAGTTCATCAGTGCATGTGTGCTATTTAGAAGAAAAGCATTCAGCCAGGAAACACTGGAGTTTCTTTTGGAGGTGGAACAATGCTTTCCAGAGGTCCAGTTTCAGATATATGATATGTATGTTCCCCTGCTGTGGGACTTATAAAGGAATTCTGTTTCTGATATATTTATACAAATAAAAGTTCTACATTGAGTTTTGTCGTTATTGAATAAGCTTCTAATACTTGGTATCCCTGCTAGCTAGCTGGACTCCTCCTGAGTGTGAGGGATTACATTCAAATGGATCCTCCATGAGCATCGTTCACTTTCCCTCAGTGTTTATCAGGGACTTGATCTGAACCATGGGGTCACTTGACACCATGGCCACCAGGGGGCGCTATGAGGCTTCAGAAAACCTTCTCTCAGTGGGATGAGACTCTTCCCTGACTCCTCCAGCTTCATGGAGATCAAGCTGCAGACACGATCCACCAGCACCACGTGTTATTCACCACACCATGCTGATTGATGTAGAAGAGACATGAAAAAGAGGGGACACATGTTGATGTAGAAGAGGGGACACATGTTGATGTAGAAGAGACATGAAGAAGAGGGGACACATGTTGATGTAGAAGAGGGGACACATGTTGATGTAGAAGAGAAATGAAGAAGAGGGGACACATGTTGATGTAGAAGAGACATGAAGAAGAGGGGACACATGTTGATGTAGAAGAGACATGAAGAATAGGGGACACATGTTGATGTAGAAGAGACATGGAGAAGAGGGGACACATGTTGATGTAGAAGAGACATGGAGAAGAGGGGACACATGTTGATGTAGAAGAGACATGGAGAAGAGGGGACACATGTTGATGTAGAAGAGACATGGAGAAGAGGGGACACATGTTGATGTAGGAGAGACATGGAGAAGAGGGGACACATGTTGATGTAGAAGAGACATGAAGAAGAGGGGACACATGTTGATGTAGGAGAGACATGAATAAGAGTGGACACATGTTGATGTAGAAGAGACATGAGGAAGAGGGGACACATGTTGATGTAGAAGAGACATGAAGAAGAGGGGACACATGTTGATGTAGAAGAGACATGAAGAAGAGGGGACACGTGTTGATGTAGAAGAGACATGGAGAAGAGGGGACACGTGTTGATGTAGAAGAGACATGAAGAAGAGGGGACACGTGTTGATGTAGAAGAGACATGGAGAAGAGGGGACACGTGTTGATGTAGAAGAGACATGGAGAAGAGGGGACACATGTTGATGTAGAAGAGACATGAAGAAGCGGGGACACATGTTGACGTAGAAGAGACATGAAGAAGCGGGGACACATGTTGAAGTAGAAGAGACATGAAGAAGAGGGGACACATGTTGATGTAGAAGAGACACTGAAAGTTCAGAAAAGTTATTTAACTTATCAAGCGTCGACAGAAGCGCCAGCCAATCAAATCACATGCCAGTACAAGCTCTAGCCAATCAAACCGTGTGCGGGAGATGAATATGATTGGTTGGTTGCGCACCAGAAGACACGCCCACCGGCAAGCTTCAACGCCACGGAACCGTGTGGACGCACCGTAAGCCGTATCAGTGTGTGCTTTTAAATTGCGGTTTTCTTTTTTCTTGTGTTCTATATTCTTTCTACATCCTGTCTGAGAGTTTTGAAGACCTATGAATACCCCCCCCCCCCCCCCCCATCTGACCTCCTGCAGGTTTTCAGTCACACTAAGGTTTTTGTCGGGGACTTTGTGTCGAGATGCGACTAGAGGCTGCACAGAAGTAATGCCCGCCGTGTGAGGGACGCCTCGGGCGGAGGACATGAAGGAAAGCCTCCGTCTCCCCGTCCCCACTCATGTTAAGGAATCCCTGGAAAGGCTTCTCAACCACTTTAGGGTATCTGTGGAAGCCGGTCGGCTGCAGAGAGGTTTCCCCTGTAGGCCGGAGGAACCACAGCAAGGAGGCGAAGTGGTGATGCTGTGTCTGCGGCTCAGCGTGTCCCTCCGTCAGAACCACTGGAGACTGAAACACATCTGGAGACACTCCTGCAGCCGGGAGACAAACATCATGTTTCATCTCAAAGGGTTGAAGCAGAAATGAATAATCTCGTGAGGAACAAGAAGGCAGGATGTCTGATTCGCTGAGAAGGCAGAGGGAAATACATGTTTGTCACTGCCACACATTTCTAAATGCTGCATGTTTTTCAAGTTGCTGAGGAGGATTCTTCAAGTGGAACATTTGTGTTTCTATATCTGCATCCTTCTGTTGGCCGCCGTAGTTAGACGTCTCGTGGACGAACACCTGGGAAACTCCAATAATGAAAACCCAAATAAACATCAAGAATCGGACACCTTCATGCAGGACAAATCAAAAGGATACGACGCAGGTGGGGAAGGCAGAGGAACCAGGAGGGAAACACATCGGCCGTTGCTCAATCTCGAGGAAATTGGCTTCCAAGCCAATATTTCAAGGATGCTACGTCATCGAGTGCCGCCGAAGGACCGTTCCAATCTCCAGCATACTTGGAATTCCACCGAGGCCGCGTCCTTGGTTTGGGGGTAATTTCGAGGCTGCACATGGGTAGACTTCGTGTCCTTAAAATACCCACAATGCTTTGCGCACGGACCAATTTCAAAAACCCTTGCGGAGAATGGCTGAACCGACGCAGCACACATTGAAAAGTAAGTGCGTGGTGGCGTAGAACACGTGTTGGTAGATATGTGACTTTGTTTGTTTGTTATCACCAAAATGTGTTCGTGAAAGAAAAGCAAGTTCATAATTAGATAGACATCGTGAGGGATTTATTTTCGGTACAGTTTATGTTGAAACCGTTGAGAGTGGCACACTTGTTAGCCTGTTCCATTCTTCTTCGTTTTCCGAAGCCATGGCTTGGAAGTATACTGGCTTAGTTTCTGAAGGAAGTGACTTGGAAGTGCGCGACTACCAAGCCAGCATCCTCGCGATTGAGAAACGGCCATCGACAGGAAGTAAAACCAGACGTAACACACAGGGGGTGTTTCTCAATCTCGAGTACGCTTGTCTTCTGAGCATCTTGCTTCAGAAACGAGGCAAGAATACTTCCTAGCCTCGGAAAACGAAGCACGCCGGGCTCGGTAGAATTCCAAGTATGCTGGAGATCGGAACAGTCCTTCGGCGGCACTCGGTGACGTAGTATGCTTGAAATAGTGGCTCTGGAGCATCCTTCCTCGACATTGAGAAACCCCCACACGGTGAACACTTTTCAGAAACAGGGAAACACGGACACAAATCGTTTGATGTCCCCACAATGTACGTTATTTGCATTTAATATATCGGTCATATGGCAGACATGTGACTCTGTCCGTAGAGACAAACACTGCCCCCTACTGGGTGTTAAAAGCATTGCCTCACCCTGGAGTGTTGTAGTTGTTGCTGCTGTGTTCAGAGCAGGTGGTCCTGTGTGTGTCACTGCGTGGTACCGAGCGTCAGGATCAGGTCTCTGACCGGGCCGCAGGTCATCTGGACTCAGAGCAGCCGGGTCCTGGTGAACGGCTTCAGCTGAGAGCTCTGCAGGGGACATGGAGGTGGAGGACGTGGTGGAAACACTTAATCACCTTCTGGTTGAACAGAACAAATATACAATCTTAACCCAAAGTTGTGTTAGTTGATAGAGAGTTATAGCTTTTAACAGAATCAATGTATTTCCTGCTGGAAGGCCGGATCACCTGCCCCCCGATCGAACACATGACGCCCCTCTGTAAGGGAAGGGGGCAGGTGGAAGGGGGACAGCCAATGGAAGTCTACATTCCAGCGTGTTGAAGATTGGTGTCTTGACCAATCTTAAGGTTCGACGCGTTAAGTGTAACCGAGGATAGTTGCCTGCCAACAGTCCCAGACTAGTGGCACGTGCGGTCTGTTGACAGTAGAGACCAAGAGGCAGCCGGTCTGCGTTGAAGGTGTGAAGAAGCCTGGGAAGGACAGCCGTAGTTTACATCGAACTGGAACATTTAAACTTCTCTGATAGAGGAGATAACACGTTGATTATATAACCTCTGAGTTCATGCAGTACCTGCTGCCAGAGCACAGCAGCAGCTAGCAGTGTTAGCCGTGGGATTAGCATGTGTGTTGAAGAGTGTCCCCTGAACAGAGCTGTGCACGTGGGACACCCTGCACAGCTGACTGGCCGCCGTGTGCTACTGGTCCGACCTGACCCCCTCTCTCTCAGCTGCCTCTTCTTTAGTCTGATGCTAACACTGTCCTACCTTCTGAGTGCTTTTCTACAACCCCTGTGCCTCTGTGTGTCCGTCTCCATCTCTTCTTCTCTGTTTACCTGCTGCACCCCCCCCTCATCACCCCCCTCAGCGCGCAGGCCTTCCTGTCTCACAGAGGCTCCTCTGTGCGTGAAACTGGAGAGCATTCCTCTGCCAGGCCTCAAATAGAGACAGATTCTTTCAGAAGTAATCGGGGAGGGAATCCTGCTCCCCCCCCCCCCCCCTGCAGGTGGACAATCAGGGTCTTTGTGCAGCCGGTGCCGGGCCGGACCCCGAGCCGGGCCACCTTCAGTCCTTCAGTCCTTGCAGAGGTGGAAACATGGGAATATCGTGAGTGAAGGAATATTAGTTTCTCGATGGATTTTTAAAACCTCTTGAATGTGGATTTACTCTCGTGGATTTACTCTCGTGGATTACACGTGCGGCTCAGCGAGGATCTGATCCAACATGCAGGTAGGCCACGGCTATCACCTCCTTTCTATCACAGAGTGTGCATGTTGGCCGTCAGGAGCGTCAGCTGTTGAGCGTTCACTCTCAGAGATAACGGTGTTTGAGAGATGTTCAGATTCAAAGCATCACTTCAGATGTACCCTAACCCGGTCTGAGCCTTTTAACACTAAGGCCAGGACTAAGACCTGATCCAGCTGCTAGATCAAGGATGTGTTGTTTAAGAGTCCTTAAATCTGGTGTCCTCAGCGAGTTACTAAAGTCAGCTTTAGTTGAAGTCCTTTTGAAGGCAGAAAAGGAGTCAGGGAATCAGGCAGGATTCACATGTCAGACCACTTAACATGCTTTATTTCAGCATTCAAAATAATTAAAAACATCTCAATTTATTATACATATACAAAACAGGTACAGATCCGTGTGGTGTTGTCCCCGTGGCTGTGTCTGCCTTCTCTCACTCAGTTTGAATCAATTCTTTTTGAGAAAAATCCAACTTTTGCACAAGAAAACAAGAAAACAACAGATGGGGGTGGAGAGGGGAAGGGGAAGGGGGGGGGAGAAGATATGGATCCACTGGGAACTCGGAGCTGGAGCTCGAGTGTTTCTGGAGATAGAAGAAGTTTGTCTCTCTCTGGGCACCAGCAATAAACCTTAGCACCAAGAGGGCCCCCGCGCCGGAGAGGCCTGACACTACACAATAGTGCGGACAAACCAGACAACCAGGGGCCCCCGAAGGAAGCATAGCACCTTGAGTTTGATCTGCTTCTGCTAAAGTGTTGCTAACCCCCCCCCCCCCCCCCGGCCCCCCACCACATATAGCTCCACTAACACTGGGCCCTGTGCTGCTGCTCATGGCAGATCTGAGGTAGCCATAGGAGTTCTTTCAAAGTAAAAGAGGTGTAACCCATGTTTCTCTGCTGGTGGTTTTAACGTGACTTTGGGACAACACACAAATCACACCAGCTGCAGAATCCAGGATGGAGAGGAGGGGGGGGGCAGGCGTCAGAACAACAGAGGCAAACATGGCTGTCAGTTTCACCGTTTATTCATCAACACCTGAAACACCTGAAACAATGCATTGAGTTCTGTCTGCTGGACTGTCCGTTCTGTCCTCTCGCCACAGTGCGGTGAAAAGTCTGTTTCTGGAAACTCCAGAGGCTTCGGATGCAGGAAGAGGGGGAGGTCAATTTACCTGACACTTTACAGAAGCATATATTATTTTCTTGTTGCCAGTGAAACAAAATGTCTTCTCTACGGGATCCGTGGTGATGGTAAAAAAAAACAAAAAAAAACAAGAGTCAGAAAAGTAGTGGTCCCAAACGCGGCGATGCAAACGCCGCCATCTTTGTTGAAGTGCAGGTTGGACCATCGTCGGAGCAACGGCCAATCAGGAGCGAGGGGTCAGATTTGTCAGAAAAATGGCAATAGAGGAATGTTTTGGTGGGCTTTTTTTTGTTGAGAGAGATGAAAAAATAAAACACACACACACACAACAACAATTTCAAGTCCAGATTTCTCTTTTTACAAGAAACAGACGGGTCCAACTTCAATGCCGAACTCTTGGTCTGGAGCACCAACGTCCATAGGAGCGATATCAATGATGGGAAGGCGAGATGTTTTCGTTGTCTTGTAGTCGATGACTGTCTTGCCCCATGTCCCGGTGTGTGACTGGAGGGGAAGAAGAAAGAAGCAGGAGTTAGGAGGGTCAACATTCGGTTTCTGCACACTGGATTTCTACATCTGGCCAAAAGACGTCCACGAGCTGCAGCTGCTAGCATGCTTCACTGATATACTGGTGCAGTTGGTACAAGAGCATGAAATAAGGTTTCTCACCGTGCATCCGTCTTCCAGGACGCTGTAGGTGAAGCGGCTGTTGCCCTCGGCTCTGATCTCGATCTCGTTGGAGCCCTGGAGGAGCATGGCCTTCTTGAGGTTTCCGGCGGAGGCGTCCATGTAGGCGACGCTGTTCTTGCAGTGGTAGGTGATGTTCTGGGATGCTTCAGTGGACATGAGACGCAGGAAGGTCAGCTGGATGTTGACGTCCTGTGGCACGGAGCCCTCGCTTCCATACTCGAACTGTGTGGGGGATAAGAAGTGGAGAGGTGAGATGGAGGTAGTAGAGGAAAGACCAACACATAGGCAGATAGGGGTGGGATTGGAGCAGGACTCAAGGAAGGGGTCTGGCATGTTTACCTGGAAGCCCTCGGTCATGGCCTCTCCGAAGAAGACGTGCTTCTTCTCCTTGATGTTCTTGCTTGTGTACCAGTTCTTCTTGGCAACCTCAGGCTGAGTTGAGGATACGCAGGTCTCTCCGGTCTCCATGTTGCAGTAGACCTTGATGGCGTCCTGAGTGCAGCCCTGGTCGGGGTCGATCCAGTACTGTCCTGCAGAGCAAGGAGTTGAGAGGGAAAAGGGTCAGAAAAACCCTGCAATACAGATTCTGCAATCCCGTTTGTTTCAGTTCCTCTAGAATACTGACCGCTCTTCCATTCGGGGTGGCACATCTTGAGGTCGCGGCAGGTTCTTGCGGGGTTCTTGCGGGTGCCGTCGGGGCTGCGGAGCTGCTCGATCTGCTGGCTCAGGCTCTTCAGGGTGCCGTCCACCTCGAGGTCGCGATCGCGGACAACGTTAGCGTCATCAGCACGGAACATACGGAAGGGATCGGGGGCCTTCTCCTGGGGCTGGGAGATGAAGCCGAGGTCGAATCCGCCGCCGGGGGCACCAGGTGCTCCAGCAGGTCCGGGAGGACCAGGAGGACCCTAAAGAGGAAGGAGGTGGTTATTTCCATGCCGGTAGAAGCTTTGTTTCACATGCTTGGGTAAAATGGTTAGAGTGATGGACTTACAGAAGGTCCCATCTCTCCAGAGCGACCACGGACTCCAGGAGGTCCGGTGGGTCCGGGCAGACCACTCATACCATCCTTACCAGAAGATCCAGCAGATCCAGATGGGCCCTGCGGACAGAATAAAGAGAAACCTTAAGTGTCAAAGTCCCTGAAAACACTTGAACCTGCTCGTGTGTCTGGTTTACTCACTCTAGGTCCAGCGGGTCCAGAAGTACCAGCGGGTCCAGCCTCTCCATTGGATCCCTGTGCATTGAGAACAGAAACATAAGTAAGAAAAACAAAGTCCATGTATGGATTGTGCTGATGAAGATATAGAGTTGAGGGGACATACAGAGGGTCCGATGGGTCCCTGCATGCCGGTGAATCCACGGTGTCCCTTCAGGCCTCTCTCTCCAGCCTCTCCGGACTCTCCCTTGTCTCCACGGAGTCCAGCGGGTCCCTGTGAGGGGGAAGAAGGGCATGATGAATTCTGCCTTCTCTTGTCTGCTGTCAGTTCATGTGTTATTGTTGTGAGGGTCGTTACTTACAGCGGGGCCACGAGGTCCAGCAGAGCCAGCAGCACCAGCAGGGCCAGCAGATCCCTGAAGCACACAGAGAAACGTTTAATGTAGAGCTCAGCGGGCTGCACTCAAACACAATGTATTCTCTAAACTCCGGTCACTCACAGCCTCTCCACGCTCTCCATTCTTTCCAGCGGGTCCAACGGGTCCGGGGGCACCAGATGGTCCAGGGGCCCCGGGGGCTCCGGATGGTCCTCCCTCTCCACGCTCTCCCTAAAATCCAAAGGAAATGTGTGTCATCAGCAGGATATCATGTGTTCTATAAGTACAACGTTATTAGTTAGTGTTAAATGAATGTAGCAAATTAAAAAGGGAAATATTTGCCTCCCCGATGTACAATTATGCTAACCCTAAGTATGTAGCATAACGTGGTAGTACTCAAGGAAGGTATGTCAAAATAGTACTTAAATACAGTACTTGAGCAAATGTACTTTCCACCGCCCTGCTTAGCTTAGCATCGTGGTAGCATACTTTGCTAAAGGACTGAAAGTGAAACACACAGTAAGATCCAGCTTCTGCATGACAGCCTTCCTAGGGTCTGGTGCTCTGCTCTAAAACCATGAGGATTAACTGGTACTGTCTGAATGTGTACTTGCTCTGGCCACCCTCTGGATCCAAACCCAATCCCCCTATTGAAGATGCTCTAACGTGTCACTGTACTGTCTGGAATCAGGTCCATCTAAGACCGGTCAGTCCACTCTTCGGGGCTCGAAGCCTTCTGAACTCACCTTGGGTCCAGCGGGTCCATCACGGCCAGCAGATCCCTCATTACCGGGGCTTCCCTAAAACACAAAGCATGTCAACGTGTAAGGAAACCGTTCAATATTCAGACTGAAACACGGCGTACGGGTACAGGTGTTTCTTCTTACCTCACGTCCGGTCTCACCAGAGGCTCCAGCCAGACCAGCAGGGCCTGAGGATCCTGAGGGTCCACGCTCTCCACCGGGTCCTGAAGGTCCGGGCTTTCCAAGGTCTCCCTGTAGAGGACAGCCACAGTCAGTCACGTTTAAACCATCTCAGTTCCTGATATACCACCTGGGCTCTGTCTCATCAGTATTCAGGTATTTGAACTATACCTTAATACTTGAGTGAATGTACTTTAATCCATTCGACTACTGCATGCGTTAAAGCAGCAAGACAGGAAGTGACTAATAAAGTTAATGTATCCTCCCTTAAAATCACACGTGTACAGTTTGTTCTGACTAAATCATTGTCAGTGGTTCCTTTCTATTGTTGCATCCGTTAGAAGTGGATTTGGAGTCATGTTTGATTCTTATTTGATTCGTCATATTTCTGATCTGAGATGTTTTAGCGCTGGTTCAGCTGCACGGTGCCGGCTGTGCTTCTGTGGAGTGATTTAGGAACTCACAGAGGGTCCGTTCATGCCGGGGAAGCCTCTCTCTCCTCTCTGTCCGGGCAGACCAACAATACCACGAGATCCAGCGATACCTTGAGGTCCAGAAATACCATGATTTCCCTGCAGGGGGCGACAGAGAGCGAGGCAGTGGTTAGACATCAGGCAACAGAAAGAAAACATCCAGGAGTTTATGCAAAGTAGATTGAATCGATTTGCATTTTGAACACAAGCTGCCAGATCACTTGTGATATAAAAATAATGTCTGGATTGAAGTGGAAGGTGTACAGATGTTACCCTGTCCACCTGTAGTGAGTGCAACATGTTTAACATCCAGACCTGTAACGGCCTCTCCTACTCTCCGACACACACCACACCTGTTCACATCCTTCACACACTCATCTATACACACTTCCTTCCTAACATGCAGAATGATGAGCAGTGTCTTCTGATATACGGAGTGATTCAAAGAGACGTCCTGAATCCCCTCTTTCGCGACCTCTGACTGTTCAGGGTGTCGATCACGTCATTCTTGACCTTTCTCCCCGACAGTGCCTCCCCCTAACGAGGCTTAACGAGGCACGAGCTCAGAGATGAATATAACTTACAGAGGGTCCATCACCACCGGGACCACCCTTCTCTCCGGCAGCTCCTGGGGGTCCAGCAGCTCCCAGCTCACCAGCGCGACCTGCAATTCCGGTCTCTCCACGGTTTCCTTTGGGTCCTTCCTTGCCACCGGCTCCGGGGGCTCCGGCAGGGCCAGAGTTTCCCTGAGAGAGAGGGGGGGGGGGCAGTTAGCATCGCTACAGTACACCACGAGAGGGATAATAATATATAGTGCAATGGAGGGGAAGACTTACAGATGGGCCGGGGGCTCCGACTCTACCTGCAGCACCGGGGAATCCAGTAGCACCCTGCAGGCAAACAGAGGGCCGTTAGCTGGATCTCATCGGTGCATTTTAATTAAAAAACTGTATGATGCAAACAGCTAAAGGGTTATTTTGCAATAGCGATATAAGTTGTAAAAGTAGAGGGAAAGGTCATTTTTGAAAACTCGTTCTGAAACGTGTATATTGTTTACATCCAAAACAGTACATGCATTTGCAAACGGCTGCCTAAACATATAAGCGCCATGATGTCAGACTTACAGGGGGTCCAGCGGTTCCGCGGGCTCCCTTGGGGCCAGAGTTTCCATTGGGACCCTGAAAGGACACAACGTCTTGTCAGTAAACATGTCAGGACTTCGCCTCAACTTCTTATGTTCACTGGGTCACGGGATGAGTGTACTAACCTGAGGTCCGGCGCCACCAGTGGGTCCAGAAACACCGGGGGGACCAGCGTCTCCCTTACCACCGTTATCTCCAGACTCTCCCTTGGCACCAGGCTGACCGTCAGCACCCTGCGGACGGAGGACAATCAGACACGATGGAACTTCAAACTAAAGGACAGCAGTCGGTGTGAAGATATTCTTGAAGAGATGACTTACAGGAGGTCCAGCGAATCCAGCGGGTCCGGGGGGTCCAGACTCTCCACGCTCACCCTGAAGAGGAAGAAGAAGAAGAGTCAGTCACTGATTCAAGCAGCCAGAGAACTCTCCCTGTGTTCCCAACACAGATGAAGCTTTATCTTCTAACAGAGTGGTGCCAATGGGACTTGTTACTTACAGGGCCTCCACGAGATCCAGCAGGTCCGCCGGGTCCGGGTGCTCCAGCGTCTCCCTTATCTCCGGAGGATCCACCGGGTCCAGGAAGTCCAATAGGTCCAGTCAAGCCACGGGGGCCATCCTTTCCACCTGCACCATCAGCACCCTTGCCTCCTTGGTCTCCCTGGGGTGAGGGTGGAAAAGGGGGGTGTGAGGTTCATGCATGGGATACTGGACTGCTGCTACGGACGGTTATACGTTGGGGGGATATGTCCCATCACATGCACGACTGGGAAGACCAAGACTACTGGGAATATGGCTGTGGAGACTCACTCTGCCTCCTTTCAGTCCTGGAAGGCCAGCGGCACCACGCTCACCGGGCATACCCTGGAGTCCTGGAGGACCCTGAGCTCCGGAGTTACCTGGGGATCCAGCATCTCCCTGTGGAAGAGGAGGAAGGGAAAAGGGGTTACCCAAGAACTCAATAAGAACTTCATCAAGAGGGTTCTGTCGGTCCTAACGTTGTTTACCTTAGCGCCATCGTTTCCACCAGATCCGGGGGATCCACGGGCTCCAGCGGGTCCGTTCACACCAGGAGACCCACGCTCTCCGGGGAAACCTCTGTCACCCTGAGGGGGGGGGGGGGGGTCATTGGGTTACTTTAAGTTCCAAGGGTGGTCAAAGAAATCATTTGGATCGATCTTACTATGAGGAGGAGGATATCCCCGTATGCAGTTAAGATAAGATCACATCGGATAAGACGGACTAATTGGAATGATATACAGTTAAGTAACTTTAAAATAAGAAATGAATATATATATACACACTTGAGTCACACATACATCTGAAGTATGTGTACATGTATGTGTGCCGGCACCTAGCTTTAGACTATTAGCATGATGGCAACAGTACGTAGGAACCGTTCGTAGCCCGTATCAGACTCATCTCCAAAGGTCCTCGACTAACTGACTGGTGACTTACTCTGTTTCCAGCGGGTCCAGATGCTCCGATCTCACCGGTCAGACCCTAAGCAGAAAGAGAGGCAATTCATTTAGTGGACAGTTTCAATATGATCAGGTATCGGAATCAGTCATGTTTGGGTCAGTACCTGCTCTCCGGGCTTTCCACTCTCACCAATGGCACCCTGGGGTCCGGGAAGACCCTGGAATCCAGCAGCTCCACCAGCTCCCTGCTCTCCTCTCTCTCCAGATGGTCCCTGAACATAAGCAACAAGGGGAGGGCTGTTAGTGCCAACAGGAAGTGACCAGAAGTCGGGCGAAGTGTTGTGAAGTGTCCTCGGGCTTGGTTTGAATGTTTGCAGCCGGATTACGGAAAAACTCCAGCTTGGATTATCGTGAAACTTGGTGGAAATGTGTTGCATGCGCTACGGAAGAGCCAGTCGCATGTTGGAATGGATCGGAAGACGAATAGGGAATGTGTGCTCCATGATATGTGCTGTCAGAAGTCGGAGCAATAGGAAACAGCACAATACTGGTGTGGCTTCCATTTTGCTTCCATGTTCAGACCCAAAGCTAACGAACCCCCCAACGTCAGAATAAGAACTGTCCAACTCGGCGAATGGGACCGCTCCAGTCTCGATAGAGGTGCGTGCTCTAGATGCGTTGGTGTATTTCGTAGTGAGTGTTTTACTTACGGCAGGTCCAGATGGTCCTGGAGCACCGAGGTCTCCGTCCTTTCCGGGGGCACCCTGGGTAAAGAGACGGTGGTCTTTCAGACACAGCCTTACAGGAACACAGCAGAGTACAATGGACTCAAAGTGTGCAGTTTAGACAACTTACAAGAGCGCCAGTAGGTCCCATCACTCCTCGCTCGCCAGACTTTCCACCCTCACCCTGAAGCACATAGAAGCAGAACATGTTACGGGGTGCGTAGACCACTTCTCAGTCGCTCAGTTCAGTACAATATTCAGGAATATATGGTCTACGTGAAGACACTCACAGCGACTCCCTTGGGTCCGGGGAATCCCATGACTCCGGGCTGACCTCTAGCTCCAACGGGGCCGGGGGGGCCGGGGCGACCATCTTGTCCAGTGGTTCCCTGGTATACAATAGATGCATTTAATTTAAGCACAAACATCTCTGTGTTCTGATGAGATTGTGTTGCTATAGTGAATCTGGACTTACAGCAGGTCCAGTCTTGCCGTCGGGTCCGGGGCTGCCGGGGCTACCAGTCAAACCCTACAGGAAGAGGTCAGGGGTCAACACATGGCATGGGCAAGGACTTCATTGATGTTTCTGACGATAGACTGTAAAGGAAACTCACCTTAGCTCCAGGAAGACCGGACTCACCAGTACGACCAGACTCACCAGAGGAACCCTTGGCTCCAATGGCTCCAGGGCCGCCGCGCTCACCATTGGCGCCCTACGTTGGGAGGGAGGGAGGGAGGGAGGGAGGGAGGGAGGGATAGCTCGATCAGAAACAGATCAACAGTTTGTCAATTAAATACGAGAATGGAGAACATTTGTGTTTACTCACTTTGGCACCAGCAGGTCCATCAGATCCGGGGAAACCACGACCGCCAGGGGCGCCCTGCGGAGAGGGAAAGCTCGGTTAGCAGCTGCACAATAATCTAAATAGCATAAGCATTACAGAAACACTGAAGGCATATTGCACTGTCGGTACAGCTGTGTTTATATTCTACATATCGTGAAGGTATGCTTTGTTCCTGCATTAGCATCGGTTGTACAATTCTTTATCACGTCTTTCTTCTCTTTAGAGTCATTTCCCACCAGCAGAGGGCGCTGCTACGACTTCCCCTCTTGGTGTTACACTTCATAATTAGTCATATTAAAGTACACAGTATGATATAGTGAACATTGGATAAGATAAGATGCATACTCTCTCTCCTGGGCCTCCACGGGCTCCTGCAATACCGGGCTCTCCTCTGGACCCTCTCTTGCCTTCCTCTCCTCCTGCTCCTGGGGCTCCATGGACTCCAACGACACCCTGCACAACACACACAGCGTTAGAGGTGCATATTCATACATGTGTGTGTGCATCAATATGCCGACTGTGGTGAGCTTCAACTCACAGCCTCTCCCTTGGCTCCAGCCTCTCCCTTGGATCCTGGGGCTCCAGCTTCACCCTGAGGGGCACGAGCAGAAACACAAACATTACAAAACCAATTCAACTGAAATAATGTAGCTCCAATATGCATGTGATGTATCCACTCACAGAGTTTCCCTTGGCTCCGGGGGCACCACCAGCACCCTGGGCTCCGGGGGGTCCACGGGGTCCGGGGAAACCAGGTGCTCCTGCAACTCCAGCAGCACCCTGCAGGGGGCAGCACACACAACTGGTTAATTTCATGCTGGACTGCAAGGAACCAGACCTTTAGGAAGTACATGTTCAGACAGGGACACTCACAAGGTTTCCCTTAGCTCCGGCGGCTCCATCGGTACCGGGGCTTCCCTGAGAGGCAAAGGAAGGGCAAGGGGTTTTATTTAGACCGGAAGACGATGAAGAAATGATGAAGACATTGTTTTAAAGCAGGTTTTTGTTTGTACTTACAGAAGGTCCAGCGGGGCCAGCAGGTCCGGGGTTACCGCCCTCGCCGCGGGCTCCAGCGGGTCCTTCGGATCCACGAGTTCCCTGAGCTCCAGCATCTCCCTGAGGGTGGACAAACAACCGTCAGATCATCAGAACCAACGCCAGAAGGCTGATGCATCATGGGTAAAGACCCTCAGAGGGATGAACATGCAGGTGAGACACAAAGACATGTGTATGCTGGGGCTGAGTTTAAAATGATGGGCTGAGGGTGTTTCAAAGAGCGTAAGCTTCACTGCGGACATTTCACTCAAACTAAAGCTTTCCACTCTTTATCCTCATCTTCATCAAACCTCTGCGGATGCTATGCAAGAAAAGTAACCCAGCAAACACGGGGTGCATTTCTTAATTAGGAATATTCAACATTAAGAATTGTATTGTATAATATTGGCCATCAACCGTGCAACAAACAACTATATTTAATATCAAACTAAGGGTCGTATATGTTTAATAAAGGCTTGAAAGCACCACAGAGGCAGATCAGTCGATGTCTGAGGACTGCTTCTCCCTCTCTTGAGAAGAGAAGGAGACACGGCGTGGTGTTACTTGGGGTTGACAGGCCATGGGAGATTGAGGAAGATGTTGAATACGAGACAAGAGGAATGGAGGTTGTTAGAGACGATTGGGTCACAACGGGTGTTGTTGTTGTTGTTGTTGTTGTTGTTGTTGTACCTTAGATCCAGGGCCACCGGGGAATCCAGGAGGTCCGGATGGGCCAGTGGGTCCCTGGGCGGAAACAAAACACACACAGGTTCAGGTCACTGCAGCCGGTGCATCTGGACCCACATCTGGGTTCACACCCGATGTGTGAGAATCCCCCTGGGGTTTCAAACCAGGGTCAGTGGACGTGGTGCTTTCGGGAGAACCGCTCAGAACATTTCAAGAGTAAGAAAAGCAAGTATACTTACGTTGGGTCCGGCAGAACCAGCAGCACCGTCGTTACCACGAGCTCCCTGCAGCACACAGACACAGGTGATTGGATGATGCGTTCAATGACCAACTCATGATGATTGCAGTATTGTGTGTGTGTGTGGGTGTGTGTGTGTGTGTGTGTGTGTGTGTGTGCACTCACAGCAGCTCCAGAAGCACCGTTGCGACCTCTCTCACCGGGCAGTCCACGGGGTCCCTGAGGCAGAGAAAAAGAGTCCGTTAGTTTTAAAATGGCGTCAATCTGAAAGGACCAAGATAGCATCCATGTGTCAGACAGGGGGCGTTCGTTTTACTCACCATAGCTCCGGGGGTACCGTTCTCACCAGCAGATCCAGCCTCTCCCTAAAGACAGAACAGGTGAGGTGAGGAAGGAGTGTGGCTCAGAAGCTCTGCAGAACAGCTGGGTGGGTGTATGGGTGTGTGTGCAGCCGGACACGTCTGAAGAACAGAAGCCACTGGTTGCATTGGGAGATATCGATGCTAGTTTGAGCTCGTAAGGTTTCCTCAGCCTCTGTAGCCCCCTATGCGTCCCTCTTCACGGGGGCACAAAACCCTAATGCCCTTAATATATAATAATAATGCATGTAATGACTTTCTCTACGAGCCCTTTGATAAAGCCCCATTTGCTTTCATTGGCTTGCGAGAAAGGTATGGTGCAGCTTTGCGAAGCTAGTGCCCAACATGTGGAGTGGAAATGTATGTGTATATTATTATATTACTGCTTGTGCTGGCTTCGTTGAATCCCATGTGTTCTGGCCCAAGGCTGCCTCTACATACTGAGCAGGTGTGTGAGTACATAGCTGGTGTGTGGGTAGGCTTTACAGATACCCAGATGCATGTGGGTTTAAGAGGACCGTCCTGTCATGTTTCAGAGCGAGGCAGTCACCTTGGGTCCAGCGGGTCCGCCGTCTCCCTTGGCTCCGTCCAGACCGCTGAATCCCTGCAGAGAGAGAGAGGTTTAAGGTTAGCGCTCGGCTAGCGGAGATGCTATGTCGTGTCTTGTTGAACCGGAGCTGGACTCACTCTGTGTCCCTTGATGCCGGGCAGACCTGGAGTTCCTGGGAATCCACGAGCGCCCTGAGGGAGGAGACGAGAGAGGAGACACGTTCACGATCACAGCTTTCTTCAACGTTGCATCGATTAGAATATAAGATCGGCTCGTTGGCTTCGGACTCACCTGTGGGCCGGATGGTCCACGCTCACCGTTGCGACCGGGCTTTCCAGACTCGCCCTAAGAGATGGAGAAAGTTAGTCTTCGGTGCTGACTGAAGCTACAAAACTAAGATACAAGTATTGGCTTCAATGTAACCTGCAGAGTACATCATTATTACTCTGAGATCAATGAATATGAGCAGAAGGACTTACATCCTCTCCGTTCTTGCCAGAGGGTCCGGCGGGGCCTCGGGGGCCCATGGCACCCTGCAGAGACAGAAACACTGAGAATGAGGACAGACTCTCAAGGTGAATTGTGGGTAAATATCAATGTCCATTATGCTAATACTTACAGAAGATCCAGCCTCTCCAGACTCACCAGGGGGGCCGGTGAATCCCTGAGGTCCCTGTAGGGGGGGGGGGGGGGGGCATAAACACCGTCAATACAACACCAATGCTGAACATGTGATGTATCATCAGGTGAACATTTCATTCTGTCGTCTTCTTTCAGATTGGGAAGAATTCATCTGATGTAATCCATTCTAAATCCGACCTGGTTCAATTCCAATTTACTTTAAATAAGTGTTGACTTTCTTAATTTTATTTGTTGATGATTGTTTCAGATCCGTTTGCTCGGTTTCGCTTACGGTTCATTTGTCCCAGAAAGGCGTTTAATGGTCTGCTCACTTTGTCGGGAAAACTAAGTGAATAGAAAAATGAATAAATAGATTCTGGCTCCAACTACACTCCCAGAAGTCTGCTGCAAAGTCCACATTCGATCAAGACATGTATCTCAAGCTCAAAGCTAACCGACTGGCTGCACAGTTTGAAGGATCCTTCCTGGATCTGACAAGTCGTATTTTAGAGAGGAGCATGGAGAACAATGAAGGGAAGGTGGACATTGTGGCCCAGGCTGAACAATAACACCTCTGTATGGTTTAGCTTTCAGCTCAGTGCGTTTCAGACTGAGTCCCCGTGTCTTTCCAGTTCACTTGGATGCACTTCGGTCTGAACACACAAGACACTTTCTGCAGCATTTTCAAACTCCTTTAGACAGATTAGGAAATGAACCAAAGCCATACTGGAACAGTGAGTGCCCCAAAGAGAGGAAGTGGGTACTTACGCTAGATCCAGGAGCTCCGGAGGGTCCACGGGATCCCATGGGTCCCTGTCAACCAGACAGAAGCACATCAGACACGGCATAACTCTGATTCACAGTTGCATATGTGTGTGAGAGTGTGTGTTGGTGTGTGTGTGGGTGTGTGTCTTACCATGGGTCCGGGCATAGACATGCCAGGTGATTTATCGTCATAGCCTCCAGACATCTGAGGAGAGAAGTTCTGGAACAAAAGGGAAAAGAGGTTTAAATATTACAGTCCAGCTCTCAGGGGACACACAAGATGATACTTAGGTGATAATGACTTGAAGACATTGCATGTTCATGACCTTTAGAGGATACAGGATGAACTCTGGGTATAATACTTCTTTTTAAATTAACTTTGGGGCATCCCAGCCGCTTTCTGAACATGTAAACCAGCCGCCTGTTTCCACCTGTGCTCTGAGATACCCCATCACTTCAGTTCAGCCTCCCCGAACCCTTTGAGATGATCTCTCGCTCATGAATCCAAAACAGTTTCCCAGTCTGGGATGGATGAAGAATAAATCCATCTCTCGTCCATCTTAGATGCTGAAGAGCTTAATATGAGACATTGCAGCTGATGGCGTTAGCGACTCTGTTAGCTTAGCGTGTTCAATGGAAGTCTGTTGTTTATGTTTTGTGGTGGGTTAGGATGGAAGTCAGAAACAAAATGAATCCGAGCATGCTTAATTAAATTGTGAAATGGTAGTCTGTAGTGGCGAATAAGCCTTTGAGTCATTGGTTAGCTCTATACAAGCATGCTACATGTGACTGGCATGGTACGTCATATTAGCATGTTAACCAGAAATAGGATAGAAAGCAACAATACACTTATGTTAATGAAGCTTGCTGGATTAGACTGTGATACTATTAGCAGTATGTGTTAGCATGCTAGTTAATGTCTCTCTGTTAGCATGCTTAATAACACTGGGATAATACTGTACGCCTGTTAGCTTAGCATAGTGTATTAGCATATGAGCCACTGATCAATTCTACATAATAAACCAACATTAGCCTGCACATGTTAGCTCAGTATGCTAAGCTACAGATCACAATCAGTGGGGATATTAGTTTAGTAAGTTTAATTATGATGGGGTCAATGGGAATGTTAGTTTAGTATAAAAGTTGCTGGCTAACCAGATGTTAGCATGCTAACTTAGATTGTGAAGCTTTGGGAATGTTAGCATAGATGTGGTAAGAGTTGCCCCTAATGAAGGTCTGCCCTCAGTCTGCCCTCAGTCTGCCCTCAGTCTGCCCTCAGTCTGCCCTCACCCCTCAGTCTGACCTCACACCTCAGTCTGACCTCACACCTCAGTCTGAAAGCCAAACTGACAGTTATCTGAAGCTAAAGATGGGTTTTTAGAGATCAACGAAACGCTTGAGTTGTATCTGTAGAAGTGGGATCCGGTTTCTCGGCACTTCCTGTCCTCTCTGAAGCGGTGTTGACAGCCTCTTACGGGTTGATACTGGTCCAAAGAAAGTCAGACCAAAGCCCTGAGGTGTGAATGCCCCGAATAGGGATTATGGGTAGTGGAGAGAAAACTAACCAATACTTCTATGGCTTTGTTTTCTGCCTCTGTTTGTCTGACCACCACAGAAGAAGAAGTTCTTCAGACCCTCCCAGAAGCTTCTCCCATGAGTCCCATCCCCACGGAGGCTCTTCTGGACCCCAACGAGTCAGATACAGAACTGCAGATATAACATGTGCAACTTACTCCTCCGAGGCCGGGGGGTCCTGGGGGGCCGGGGGGGCCGGGGCGGCCGGGCTGGCCATCCATACCATCCATACCAGAGGAACCAGTGGAACCCTGCGGGGGAGAAGAGGAAGGGGTCAGGGTCCAATAATCACCTTCTGTAAATCCACTTTCTTTGGATTCTTAGTATTTGTTTGGTTTGGTTGCAACTTTAAATGTTTGCTTTCTTTTAAGATTCCCTTCCTTCTCGACCCTTGCTTTGTGTCTCTCTGTCTCTGTCTCTGTCTCTCTCTCTGTCTGTCTGTCTGTCTGTCTGTCTGTCTGTCTGTCTGTCTCTCTGTCTCTCTGTCTCTCTGTCTCTCTGTCTCTCTGTCTGTATGTCTCTCTGTCTGTCTGTCTGTCTCTCTGTCTGTCTGTCTCTATGTCTGTCTCTATGTCTGTCTGTCTGTCTGTCTGTCTGTCTGTCTGTCTCTCTGTCTCTCTGTCTGTCTGTCTGTCTCTATGTCTGTCTCTATGTCTGTCTGTCTGTCTGTCTGTCTGTCTGTCTGTCTCTCTCTCTGTCTGTCTGTCTCTCTGTCTGTCTGTCTCTATGTCTGTCTCTCTCTCTGTCTGTCTGTCTCTCTCTCTGTCTGTCTGTCTCTATGTCTGTCTCTATGTCTGTCTGTCTGTCTGTCTCTATGTCTGTCTCTCTGTCTCTCTGTCTCTCTCTCTGTCTCTCTCCCTCTCTCTCTGTCTATCTGTCTGTCTGCCTGTAGATCATTTATATATAATTTGTAAGTCAATTATATTTGTGTTTATCATTGTGATACTGCTCAGGTTCGTACAGTATCATAATTATCTTTTGTATTATTGTTTTACACGTCAAAAATAAAAAAATCAAATCTAAAAATCTAAACTGTTTGATTGGTTCAAACCGATCACATGACTGCTTTTAGTCTTCATTCATCACTGTGTGTAATCTTGTATATCTCAGGTGTGTTGACAGTGATGGAAGCAGCATTACACCTGGAGGAGGGGCCTGTGAGACTGACCAATCAGGAAGGGACTAGTGGCCATGTGACCTCAGCAGACAGGAAGTAGGTAAGAACCACCATTTAGGAAACCTTCTATATTTGATCAACAACTGAAAATAAATGTTCATAATTAATTTGACAAAGTAAATAATATGAAAATATTCATAATAAATATGATATTCAGTTATTATTAGAAGACTATTAAATGTCTTTGCGGTCTCAATAAAACCCCTTTGTGTCAGAATGTAAATAAATGACCAAATACAAATCTGAATTGTTATAAATACATTTAAAAGTATGTTTTCATCGCAAACATTATTAAATAGATAGATTGGCTTCACCAGCCGTACTGCACTGTGATGATTACAGATCACTGGACTTCTCTGTGTGCACGGTCCTGCCTCCTCCTCAGTGTGCACGTCTCAACCTGCGCTCTGCATGCCCCCCCCCCCCCCCCCTGCTCCCTGCTCTCAGTGACGCACGTGTCCTGCTCTAATGTACACACACGTCAGGATCTGTATGTGCCTTTAATGTTGTCTTCCAGCCTGTCTTTATGCACGCTTTGCGAAAGCCATTATACAAAACGATGCTCGTGAGATCTGATGCTGCCTGGACTAGCTTCTGTTGACATGAGTACAGATCCTGTGTGGACACGTTGCTCTGCGCAGCGGCCTACCCCCATCCCACGCGCTCAGGAATCCCCGCAGACAGTGAACGCACCACCACAGATTGAAAGGGAATGCGAAAGGAGTGTTGCACGTACCCTGTCTCCCTTGGCTCCACGCTCTCCTCTGGGTCCCTGTAAGAGAACACAAGTATACATAATGAGAACAGTTAGACGTACAAGTCTATTAAATAACTGTTTCTGATATAGATCAATTAACAATATCTTTACATTCAATTAAATAAATATCATGTTCAATTGATAATCATATGTTCTAACTCTCAATGATCTATATTACTATCATGGAGCAGATGCAGTCAATCATCTTCATTATGGATCATATAATGAATCAAAGGCATGTTTACCTCGACCTGTGGCTCCTGGAAGCCTGCAGAGGGGCGGAGGACAACGGGTTAGAAATTAAGAGAGACATCTTACAAAACAATAGATGAAAGCATGAGTCCTTAAGTACGTCCTGCATGGATCAGACAGGTGTGGAGTGAGAGGTGAGCAGAGAACGCATGTCAGCTCGTTACAGCCGGATGTGAACGGTTTCAAAAAGACGGGACATGTTTTGGATTTTCTTTTTTGTGAATAAGAAATGTAAAATGAATAAGAAGTGGATGCAGGGGACATCACACAACACCATGGACATCACACAACACCATGGACATCGCACAACACCATGGACATCACACACACATCAATGACAGCAACACACATACAGCAACATGTGTGTGTTTACATCTTGTTGGAAAGGCACCGTCAGGGTTGCTATTTTAATTTAGCTGCACCTGTTGACAGAGCAGTTCTATGATGTTCTACACCAGCACAGGGGTAGAAGAGGTGCAGTTGGGTGTAATGCATGTATGTGGGTGCAGTGATGCATCTACGTGGGTGCAGTGATGCATGTACGAGGGTGCAGTACCGTCGTCGAGGCAGATGGGGCAGCACTCGTCGTGGGGGATGGTGGGGTTGGGGCAGTCGGTCGTGTCCTCGCAGATAACTTCGTCGCACATCACCGTGCCGCTGTCGCACACACAGATCTGACAGGGTTCAGGCTTCCACACATCTCGGTCTGCAAACACCTGGCCGTCCAAGGTGCAGCTGCCACCTGTACCTACGGGGGGGGGGGCAGGTAGAGGGACAGGTGAGATTCATGCTGTGTGGACAGAAATGCAAAGCTAGGGTCGAGGCGGAAGTGAGTCTTAAAAGGAGGCAGATTGAAAGTTGCATCCAAACAAAAGACTATAAGAATCTAGAAAGTGAGTTTAACTCAAATCTGAATATATTTATAGAATATCTATTTGAACGGATGCAACGTCCCGGTGCGCGGCGTTCCAGATTCCACATACTGTCAACCAACAACACTCCACCCAAAGTGTAGAATGAAATGTGAGGTTTGTATATATGTGGCATCAGGGTTCAATCTGCATCGACCAATCAGAGCTGCTTCAATCTGCATCGACCAATCAGAGCTGCTTCAATCCCATCCCCACAGTCAACATGTGGAAGAGTCCCGTTACTTAATACTCAACCCCATCTTGCTCTGAATGACAGCTATGAAACATGTGATGCAATATATTGAGACGGGCGAGACGAAGAGAGGAGAAAGGCGGCGGCAGGGTCGTGACCGCACGAAGCAGATCGGATGAGCTCAGCAGAAAGAGGACCGGTGACGGGGAGGTCACGTCAGCACGGAGCAAACGTGACTTCATTTCCCCCCCAGCCCTCCGCTCTGACTCAGAGTCACCGAGCCGGGCCTCCTCTCTGGGGCTAGAAAGCTCCCAGCATGCATCAGGGCTGAGCTCAGAGCGGCGGCTTGGCACCAGCTGCTGGAAACACTGCATGTGTTTGCAATTAGAGGAAACAAAAAAAGAGAGTGGAAAGAAGAAGAAGAGGAGGAGGAAGGAGGAAGAGGAGGAGGGGTGGGGGACGTGGCGGCCAGATGTTTCTGCAGGACCTGTAGCCGCCTCTGGGTGGCGCTCTGACACCACATCTGCTTCTCAACAGCTGAGATCTTTCCAGACAACATCTGGAAAAAGTGACTCTGAGCTCTGCACCGTGTCTTTGTCCCGGAGACGCTGCACTGGCTCTGACTCTACGCCGTGGCACAAAGGGCGAAGGTCGCTCAGGTTGTGGAGGTCAAATGCAGACGAGGCTACCCCTCCCTCTCTGACTCCTCCCCCTCTCACCTGGCCAACTCATCACTTGGCTCCAGGCAGGGAATCCACATCAATCAGACCTGAGGACATGTCCCCCTATGTCCCCCAGTCCTGGAGCTGGGCTGCTCGCTAACCCTAACCCTATATTCTCTGACCCTAAACCATCCAAACCATACCACCTTGTCTTCCTCTCCCTCCTGTGGGAGCCTTGTTGTGGGGGGGCATCATCGTTAAGGGGGGCTTGCATTAACACAATGCCACGTACAAGAAGTCAAAGTAGACCTGTGTTTCTTTGGGGCTCGATCTGGAGAGGACAGAAAAGCTTCGCCTGGAGGAACGACTGCAAAACCTGCAGGAACTCGCTCTGCATGCATCGGGGGGGGGGGGGGGGGGGGGAGAGAGGCTGAGACAGACACAGAGAGAGAGAGGCCCTCTCAAGATGCCCAATGCATTACGTACACCCTGTTCTGTTCAAGTCCTGCAGAGACTCTCCATCCATGCATCTTTCTTTCTTTCTCTCCATCCATCTATATATTAATCCATCTTTCTATCTATCCATCTATCTCTCTATCTATCTATCCATCTATCCATCTTTCTCTCTCTCTATCCATCTCTCTTTCTCTCTATCTATCCATCTATATATTAATCCATCTATTTATATTTATATCTCTCTCTCTATCTCTCTATCTATCTATTTAACTATCTAGGAGTAGATCCCATCAAAGTTTCTTATCTCCTCTCCAAACCCTCTCCTCTGTCTCTGATCTCGGCAGCCGTCCACCCACGAAGAGAAAATCCACAACCATCCAAAAAACAAAAGAAAAAGTTGAAGACGCAGGAAAAGGCGAAGCTGTCTCCGTTAGAGTGCTGACTTACGGTCGTCCTCGCCCTGTGCGCGCACCAGGAGCACCGCGGCGCTCAGAAGCAGCGCCAGCCGCATATCCACAAAGCTGAACATGTCTAGATGCCACCAGACATGTAGACTCTTCGAGGAAAGGAAAAAAGTTGGGGATGTTTTCTTGTCCTGCTACACTCCACTCATACACTGGTGTCTGGGCCGGTCCGTCGTCTGTTCACTGTCCCTCGACCCCGACAGAAAACTCCCTACTGCCTGCACTCACTTTCCACCAGGGCTTTTATATGGGAGGCTTCAGGGGGGAGGTGCCGGGAACTGCACCCTCATCACCCCAACAGGGAAGAGCGGACCCCTCCTTCAAAGCAGAAAAAAGAGAATGGCCCTCCTTCCATAACTCCGGAGCCGACCGGAGGGGGGCTGAGCGCAGAAACCTGACCCGAGAGCAGCGAGGATCTGCTCCTGCTTCAATGCTGACTTGGTTCTGCTGCTGCTCTGCTTCCTGATCGCCTCTGGCTCAGATGACAAATAAAGTTTTAGTCCAGTTTTGGGGGTTTTAGTTTTGTTTGAAATGAGTGTTTAGGTCCAAGTGCTTCACATGAGTGCTCTTCCAGCAGACACCTGTCTAACCCTGACTTCTGGGTCTGGGTCTGGGTCTGGGTCTGGGTCTGGGTCTGGTCTCCTTCCTGATTCGCTTTGACCGGCTGAGTGTTGGGAAGTGACTCCAGTTCGGTGGCTTGTAGTTAGTTTTACATCCGTGTGTAGGTGAAAGGTATTCCACTCATCTGTTCCTCTAGTTCTGGTTCTGGTCCACTTTCTGATTTTATTTTCAGTTGGACTCTCGTAGACTTCTTCAGGGAGAACGGAAAGCGTCTCAGAACAGGACGGTTCAGTCCATTTATTTTTACATGCACTTCATGCCGGTATCACAGTACTTCAGCTCATCCTGCAGAAATGGGTGAAATCCTGACTTTCACGTCTGGTTCTGGTTCTGGTTCAGGATGTGTACTTCTTGGAGGAGAATGGCTCCAGTTTAAGGTCACAGCAGCTCAGTCTGGTGTTAAATCAGTCCTCAGGATGTACATGTATGTTTCTTATCGTGTCTGCCGGCTCAGAGGGTTTGGTTTCGTCATAGGGGTAACTTAGCTGCTGTTTCTGGAACTAATTCACTTGTGGTCATAAGATAAGATAACATAAACCTTTAGTAACCCCTGTGGGGAAAGGGAAACACGGGATAGGACAGGTACGAGTTCACAGGATAAAGAGAATACAAATGTAAGTAACAGAACAAACAACAACAGAACAAACAACAACAGGAATAGTTATTTGTAGGATTGTCTTTGTGCAGCAACAAGCTAAAACTAGAGAGGCAGCCAGATGTTTGTGCACTTTCAGTTTGGGATATGTTACGTCTCCTTTACGACTTTACATTGACGGCATATTGAGAAAAGTGTTAACATCAAATTGCTGCATGCAGACGGGGAGACGGAGGCCTCGACTTGGCAGCACGGGTCTGTTGATACGTGAACTGCAAACTTTACTTTTTGAGAATGCTGAAAACGGTTATCTCATTTCATGTTTGTTGAGTTCTCCTGTATCAGCTTTCACATCCACAGCCGCGTCCTGAGGGGGGGCCGCAGCCCTCATAACAGCTCAAACTAATGACCAGCAGAACCCTTAAATCACTGTCCTACATCACCCACAATGCAACACGGGTGAGAGATCTGGTGTAGCATCGAACATCTCATCTCAAATAAATAAAACTTTTTTTTTTTAATTGGGCAGGTTTCATTTGACATCTCATTGTAGTCTTAAAAGACTTAAGACTATCCTGGAGGTCAGAAGCTGAATGTTTGGCCTTAAGACAACCAGAAGCTAATATTAGAAGAATTGTACGGAGGCTAAATTAAAGAAACATGTGATTTGAATAGAAAATGCTCAAGATGATAGGTAGGTAGGTAGGTAGATATGGCGTTCCACAAGGATATGTACTTGGTCAACTTGAGTTTAATCTTTAATGCTTACTCTATTCTTCCTCAAACACAAATTACCCACAGATAGATGGATGAAAGGGTGAAGCAGCTGATTGTAAAAAAGGCTTCACTAATTCGTACACATGAACCAGATGTTTGCTCTTTTTTAAACGAGCTGTTGAGCCCGCCTCTGTTTTGAAATACCTGCACAATTGCGGGGTTCGCAGACATTATGATTGTTATTGGCTCTAAATAATAAAAGCCCTTTTTAAAGCGGCTGCATTTTCCCCCAAATAAAGGTTCATACGGGCGATTCTACCGCCCCCCCCCCCTCGCTGCAGAAGCTGTGCAGCGCCGGCCCGGCTGCAGGTGAGCTGTAATTAAACAGAAAGCAGACATTATGGAGAGGAGCTGCAGCGCTAACATCTGATCCTGAAGCAGCGCAGCAGACACGTTGCACAGTCTGAGGACTGCCAAGCAAGCCTCTAATTCACTGCTCCTCCTCCCTCCCTCCCTCCCTCTCTTTCTCACTCACACACACACACACACACACACACACACACACACACACGCGCGCGCGCACACCTTCCCATTATCCATGTGTCTGCCTGTTCCTTTTTTTTACAGGGAACAGGATGGAATGCAAATCTGTCTTTCAGGAAGAAAGCGAGGCAGAGTGGAAGAAGAAAGGGAGGAAAGCGCCACCTCATCATTCCCCGGGTCGACCTCCAGAGGCGTCACACACACGCACACACACGCACACACACACACACACACGCATGGATACACACATTTAGATTTTCTTGTTCAATATTCTTTTATAAGACAATGCAAAGACGTACACTTACGGACCCAAAGCTACAGAACAAAAATAGACACCAATAGTTTTTGTTCCCGTGGTTTCAACACTTTTCCTCTTTCATGCATTTTGCTGTTTACGACCACTCCCTAACGAACGCATCCAGATTCCCTCTCAGCACACGACCCTCTCTCCAGCGGACAGCAGTCACTTCCTCAGCGACATCATGTAATCAGATTACTGTTCAATGTCTCAGAATGGTGGATGACGAGCAGGATTACGGTGTTAGGAGAAACTTAAGAAGAGCATATTGACGTTATCTCTTCTCTGTAAACGTGTCTGTTCTGTCGGCTCTTACTCCACGTGAACCAAACGCCTGCTTTGTGAATGTTTATTTCATTTATGATCATTTTCTTTAGAAAGTTCTCATAATCCTGATTTGTTCCAAACATTTCAGACTATTTTCCCCCAAAAAATGTACTTTCCTAACTCCTTTCATAATTCTCGAATTATTTCAAAAATCTAAATTTCTTAAAAAATGTCTTAGAAAAGTAAAGTCTGTTTTTAATGCAGCAGGTGAATCTCTATGTTCACAGAATAGTGTGTGTGAGCTTAACTGTGTGTATAAACCATTCTGCTGATTGAAACTGTCGTGTGTGCCCATGTGTTTCCTTGTTGCTGAACTGTCTGAATATCTCACTTTAAATGGTGATTATAAATTATAAATATGTTTATTGCATCTTCAAAACAAGCTTTCTAAGAATATGATAAAGTATCACTGAAATGCTTTTTTTGGGCCACAAAATGCGTTAAATAGATTTTGCACGCAACAAAAACATTCCTTGTGTTTGTTCTGGACAACACATGTTGATGATTGATCCTTAGCGTAGATCAGTGATTCTCCAATGGGGGTGCGCGGACCCCTAGGGGTACGTTGGGGTACTGCAGGGGGTACATGAGATTTAAACAAAAGTTTAATAAAAACCCATGCATGATTACAAAAATAAAGTTAGTACAATAAGTTAAATAGAAAACACAATTTTGTATACAATATTCCTAGAACCACCAAGGGGAAATGTGGGCATTGTATTTTATATCATTTTGTTCATTAGTTTGTTAAACAGATATTACTTCAGTTGAACAACTGAAAATATCCTTACTTTGTTTTAATTCATGCACGAAGGAGTTCATAAATCACTGAGGGAACATCACTCTATTGTAATGATTTATAAAGGCTTTTTCAATCAAAGATGTCCGGGGTCGGTCCGGGGGCGCTGGGCTGAGGAGATGTTGGGGGTCGGTCAGGGGGCGCTGGGCTGAGGAGATGTTGGGGGTCGGTCAGGGGGCGCTGGGCTGAGAAGATGTTGGGGGTCGGTCAGGGGGCGCTGGGCTGAGGAGATGTTGGGGGTCGGTCAGGGGGCGCTGGGCTGAGGAGATGTCGGGGGTCGGGCAGGGGGCGCTGGGCTGAGGAGATGTCGGGGGTCGGTCAGGGGGCGCTGGGCTGAGGAGATGTTGGGGGTCGGTCAGGGGGCGCTGGGCTGAGAAGATGTTGGGGGTCGGTCAGGGGGCGCTGGGCTGAGGAGATGTTGGGGGTCGGTCAGGGGGCGCTGGGCTGAGGAGATGTTGGGGGTCGGTCAGGGGGCGCTGGGCTGAGGAGATGTTGGGGGTCGGTCAGGGGGCGCTGGGCTGAGGAGATGTTGGGGGTCGGTCAGGGGGCGCTGGGCTGAGGAGATGTCGGGGGTCGGTCAGGGGGCGCTGGGCTGAGGAGATGTTGGGACGTATATTAAAGAGCGTCTGTAACTCTAAACAACATAAATACTTTGACTCCGAGTCATAGCGAGCACTGGACCCGGAGCCGTCGGAAGCTAGCTGTAAGTGGATTCAGACGGTTGGGAAGTGAAGGTTTGTCGTTGGCATGGTTACGGTTCAGACCCGTTCCTACAGGCTGCCGTGTGACCTCATGACAGCACGTTGGAAAGCGTGCAGCAGTACGGTCTGAGTGATCAGAGTCCAGTCCAGCTGTCACTTCCAGCATTTGAGATGCCTGCAGGAAAGAAGAGATCGGAGGTTTCTTTTCTTTCTAGGGACTAAACAAGATATTCTGATCCGATCCTGATTCTGAAAACACATTTAGGAAAATGATCGAGGGACATTTCGGGTTATCGCATTTCAGCCAGGTCAAAACAAATGGAGACTCTTGCATCAAGAGTTGCATTTTAGTTTCAAAGAGAGAAAACAAAAGTTGAGATTTTGGAACAGTCTGTGACGAAGAACACTTCGAGAAGTGTCTTTGTAAGCAGACGATATGTTGTTTGACTTTGAAGACGCATCAGATGGAGTTTATGGTGAAATGCTTGCAGTAAAGGAACAACGATGGGTCTCACTGTCGGGTTTAATTCCTGTAGAAATGGAAATGCTGAATGACTTCTTCACATGGTTGCACAAAATGAGAGGAAACTCGGTTTAGTTTATTTGTTAATTGTGGGAAACATTTCCAAATAGTTGTTTACACAAACAATGAATGACATAAGACAACGTGTGAAGCGTGGCACTGTTGAGAGAGGGGTAGGACAGACGGCCCCGTCAAGATAAGGAAACTAAATGCAAATGTATTTCAATAAATGAGAAATCAAAATATTTTGTGTAAGAATCTGATATTGTTGCTTACCGACTGTGATTTGTGAGAACTGCAACACTTCTCCGTTCTAATTCTAAACAACTTGACACACACACACACACACACACACACACACACACACACACACACACAGTCTACAGAAAGGTGACAGAGAGTCAAAGAGACGACTGTGAACAAGCTGTGAAATGTGTTTCACTCTTACCTGTTAATACATTTCACAACTAGACGTCAATACACACACACACACACACACACACACACACACCATGTATACATCACTTCAGGGGACATTACATTGACTTACATGCATTTCCTAGAGACTTATCCTAACCCTTACCCTAACTAAGTCTTCACCCTAACATTAATGATCCCTTATGGGGACCTCCAATTTGTCCCCATAAGGGAGGCGAGTCCCCACACGTGACTATGTAAACAGATTTAGGTCCCCACAAGTATAGTAATGCTAGACTACACACACACACACACACACCGTCCGCTCTTTGACACTCTTTGCAGAAACCTTTGATATGCTTCAGGTCATCCTAGTTTAGCACACACAAGTTAAATGGAGGCCCATCGCTGATTGGTAAACACTTTTTAGGACTACGACGTAATCCAGATGAAAAGCTATCAATAAAACAGGATTATTGCACGTGCTTCAGCTACTGCTACGAGCTGTTTGCACTCATTACAGAGCGTTATCTTAACACTTCAGGGCATGGTAGTGTGAAGCCTGACCTCTGACCCCGGCGTCAGACGTCATGCAGCCTTTCTGCAGATTACATTCATTGAGTCGAGGAATATTTCCGAGCGTAGCGTCCCCTCAAGTGACATGCTTCCTGTTTCCACCGGCAGGCCTGACATTACTGAAGCCCCGCTGTCATTAGAGCTGTTTCTGAACATCCCGTCAGCGCTGGCAGACTGACGGCCGGACACACACCGAGGCCTCTCAACTACTGGGACCAATGAAGTGTTCGAGCTTCATATTCTCTAAGTCTACGGAAACGTACTTTAGACTTTTGTCCTAAATCCTCTCAGCGCTTGATTTGCTGACAGACGGTCAGAATGCTTAAAGTCTCCAGAACGAAAACATGAACTGAATCTGGAAACACTTCAGAATTGGGAGTATGTTTTATGAAGGTTATTAAGACACACACACACTCCCCATCACACACACACACACACACACACACACACTCTTACACACACGCAGGTAAGTGATGGGCGGCTGTCAGTCCAGGTGTGCCTCTGCTCGTCTGTCAGCGGAGGCAGGTAAGGGATGGGGGGGTGATGAGGGGAGGTTTTTGGGGGGAGGCTCCAAAACCATTATCCCGTTCGTCCCCCAGCTGTTTCCCCCCTCGGAGCGAGACTCTTCCTCATCTCCGTTCCCGAAGACTCGTTAAAAAACAGATCGTGTAGGCGAGGAGGCGGCGCGAGGAATGTGGAGCGAGGGATGGAGAAAGGACGGAGAGCGGAGGATTCGAATATCCCAATAAATCACAGACGGAGACGATCGGACACGATCATTTACCGCGCTCCATCCGTCTGCTTTGCTGCATGCAACGGCCTGTGAGAGAGGCAGGAGGAGACAAGGAGGGAAGGAGACACGGAGGGAAGGAGACACGGAGGGAAGGAGAGACGGAGGGAAGGAGACACAGAGGGAAGGAGACACGGAGGGAAGGAGAGACGGAGGGAAGGAGACACAGAGGGAAGGAGACACGGAGGGAAGGAGACACGGAGGGAAGGAGACACGGAGGGAAGGAGACACGGAGGGAAGGAGACACAGAGGTGAGGAGACACGGAGGGAAGGAGACACGGAGGTGAGGAGACACGGAGGGAAGGAGACACGGAGGTGAGGAGACACGGAGGGAAGGAGACACGGAGGTGAGGAGACACGGAGGGAAGGAGACACGGAGGGAAGGAGACGGACGACCTTCTAAAACAATCTGAGAACCTCAGATAAAGTACGTAAAGTGAAAGCACTTGCTTTGAGTAATAAACCCATCATCTGTAAAGAGCTGTGGGATGAAGGAAGTGGAGGAACAAGTCAACATGGCTTTATTTCATCCCTTCATCCCTTCTTCCCTAATCCCTAATCCCTTCATCCTCACATCGCTGCCTCCCTACACACATTCATCCCTTCATCTGTTCACCCATCACCCCCTTTATCTCTCCCTACTCCATTAATCCCCTCATTTACATCCCTCCATCCCTCACCCCTCAGGCCCTAATCCCTCCATCCCTCACCCCTCAGGCCCTAATCCCTCCATCCCTCACCCCTCAGGCCCTAATCCCTCCATCCCTCACCCCTCAGGCCCTAATCCCTCCATCCCTCACCCCTCAGGCCCTAATCCCTTCATCCCTCACCCCTCAGGCCCTAATCCCTTTATCCCTCACCCCTCAGGCCCTAATCCCTTTATCCCTCACCCCTCAGGCCCTAATCCCTTTATCCCTTACCCCTCAGGCCCTAATCCCTTTATCCCTCACCCCTCAGGCCCTAATCCCTCCATCCCTCACCCCTCAGGCCCTAATCCCTCAGGCCCTAATCCCTTCTTCCCTCACCCCTCAGGCCCTAATCCCTTCATCCCTTACCCCTCAGGCCCTAATCCCTCCATCCCTCACCCCTCAGGCCCTAATCCCTTCATCCCTTACCCCTCAGGCCCTAATCCCTCCATCCCTCACCCCTCAGGCCCTAATCCCTCAGGCCCTAATCCCTTCTTCCCTCACCCCTCAGGCCCTAATCCCTTCATCCCTCAGGCCCTAATCCCTTCATCCCTCACCCCTCAGGCCCTAATCCCTTCATCCCTCACCCCTCAGGCCCTAATCCCTCAGGCCCTAATCCCTTCATTTTACATCTCTACATTCGTTCATCCCTCCAACCATTAACCCATGCCTCCCACCCATCTACCCCCTACTCCCTAATCCCTTCATCTCTCCTCCCCTCATCCCTTCATCTCTCCTCCCCTCATCCCTTCATCTCTCCTCCCCTCATCCCTTCATCTCTCCTCTCCTCATCCCTTCATCTCTCCTCCCCTCATCCCTTCATCTCTCCTCCCCTCATCCCTTCATCTCTCCTCATCCCTTCATCTCTCCTATCCTCATCCCTTCATCTCTCCTCTCCTCATCCCTTCATCTCTCCTCCCCTCATCCCTTCATCTCTCCTCTCCTCATCCCTTCATCTCTCCTCTCCTCATCCCTTCA
>JAMFTG010000287.1:0-87500 GCA_023974075.1 Chaenocephalus aceratus
TTGGAACGAGTCAGAGGAAGGAGGGCTGAGAGCACCGATGAGCAAAGGTAGAGGGGGAGAGGGAACGAAGGTTACGGCGGACAGGTGCCGGATGAGAAGAGATTAGTTTGTTATGTTTGGAAAGGAGGTAGAGAGAATGAAATGACGAAGTGATCGGATGTGTGGAGGTTTACAGAGAGGTTAGAAGTAGTGCAGGTCCTTGAGAATATGAGATCAAGGACATTGCCAGCTTTATGAGTTGGTGGGGATGGAGGACAGTGAGAAAGCAAGGCGGTTAACAGAGATGTAGTTCGTCTATCTTCCCTGTCTGGAGGTTGAAGTCTCCGAGAAGTACAGCGGGAGGGCCAGTTTCAGGGATGTGTGAGAGGAGATTATCTAATTCCTCCAAGAAGTCCCCCAAGGCGCCTGGTGACGGTAGATAGAAAAACAACAATGGTTAATTGTATAGGATGGGTTACTGTGACGGCATGGAATTCAAAGGTGAAGGAGTGCAGTTAGGTAGCTTGAAGAGGGAACAGCTCCATTGGGAGAGAGCAGGAGACCAGTGCCACCTCCTCTACAGTGGGTCTGGGTGTATGGGAGAAGGAATATGCTGTGGAGAGAGCTGCTGGGGTGGATATGTTGGATGGAATAGTCCACGTCTCAGTGAGAGCAAGGAATAATCCAGGATCTGCAGGGAGGCGTAGCCAGAGATTAAGTCAGCCTTCGGAACAGCTGACTGGCAGTTCCACAGGCCGCCTGAAACTAGATGTTGGATCTCAGTGGAGCATGTGGGATAGACGAGAGGCAGGCCGGTTATATCGCTTACGAGATACACAGGGCCAGTGATAATTTCGAGAAGACACATAAACAGGAATGGAGAAAATACACATGATTATAGCATGAGGGGCTAAAACAACCAAATAAAATAAAACACCAGCGATACTTAGCTCAATCGAAAGTAGGATTTGCCTCCTCTTTGCCACCCTCGTGACTCCAGCAGGACTCTATTGTCTTCGTCTGTCTGACGCTGAAGCTGACGCTCCAGGAAAGTGCTACCTAAAATGGACACCTGATTGCTAAGTTCTCACAGTTGTGGGGCCACGTCCCTTTAATTAGTTAAAGGTGACATGTCATGCTTTTCCGGTTATTACCCCTCCCCTTGTGTGTTATGAAGGTTTTTATGCATGTAAATGGTGTGCAGAGTCAAAACCCTCAAAGTACACCATGTAGGGAGTAAACTCTAAAACAGAAAATACCTCCCCAAAACACCTCGTTGGAGATATGTCACTGTCCATTATATTCTTCCGGGGACATCATGATGTCATGTCGTCCCCGGAACGAAATGGACCAATCCGTGGAGCCGTTACGTTACGTCCGCGGAGCCGTTACGTTAAGCCCCCGCTGTCTGTCCAAATTGACCAATCCACGGACTTCCTCACACACTCAGTGCATGCAGCTCTGCTGATTTCTCCTCCCCTGGCTGCAGGCTGATAACAGACAGTTGGGATCGCAGTGAAATTCTCTCTGCAGACCATTCTCACCAGCGTTTATCAAAATTGTTCATACTCAATATCAAGCCACACTTATTGTTTTTACCTCGGCTGTGACTTTGTGTGTGCTCAGGGCGAGTTGGCTGTGTTTCGCTGTGTATCGCTAAACAAGGAAATCACACCTCCACGGAGCTCAGCGTGATTCACAACGTCCCGACTGGTCCCGACCCAATCGGAGCACACTGGGCTCACAGGGAGGGGGGGGCAAGAGCTGCAACGAGCCGTTTAGTGGAGAGAGTGAATACTGCTGAATACACATACTTTACAGAGATGCTGTATGCGAAACCAATGTGAGTTTGGAAAATTGCACAGTATAAATCTATTCTAGTAGACCACAACAATGGAATTATGATCAGTGGAAATGGCCATGACATGTGACCTTAACTCTCTGAAGCTGGTGGCCCTCAAAAGGAAATCTAGACTGGCTCCCTCCTGAGTTGTTATTGTGTCTTTTCAGTGGCCCAATGGTTTTACAATTACATTAAAACCCTAAGCTATAAAGTTATGAGTTTAACCCTTATACAGTTACACCTACTCAATAAGCTCTTAGTATTCTACAAATGTTGAATCAAAGTTAACCCTAGCAGACAGTTAGTTCAGTTTTAAGGTTTCAGTCAAATTACTTGTCCCAAGTTTCTGCCTGACAGATTACTGTAGCGGTTTTGAGATTTTAAAATCACAATTTCAGTCAGATCAACTACATAGCAGTATTACAGAGTACACACACTGAAAACAGAGAAAGTCTAAAAACAGAATTGTACTCACACAATTCTAGAAGTCACCAGTGTTATCCTGTCAAAATCGAGTTGCACACTATTTTAGTTTACCTTACCATCATCCAAGGGTAGTTTTCACTATAAGTAAACAATTATTGTGGACGGACACTCTAATTTACAGTTTTATACTATGTTCAATCTGAATTTTCTTTAAAATAAAAAACATCTATATTGATTCTGACTTTTTCTACATCCAACTAACAGGTTTATCATTACGTGAGAAAAAAGATTATTAATTTAACCTTTTAGAAGGGAAGATATGGTAATTTGTTCTGGGAATGTCATTTTCGAGCCTGAGACCTGAAAAACAGGCTCAGTGCTAACAGGTTAATCACTATCATGGGGCTATATAAATCCATCTCCGGGTAATTCGGAGCACAATTGTACCTTTTACAATTTAAATGTATTTGTATTGGGCTAGGAAAGTGACATTTCTGGGTGATTTTGTCAGTTTATGGAGCTTAGCCCACAAATCCTGGAGGTTCCAGGCCGACTTTAGATGCTCATAAGCGGCCTCCTGCCATGCGCACCCACCCACGGAAAGAAGAAAAAGTGAAGAAAACGGTTAATTATATCTTAAAATAATAAAAATGAAGTTTACATTTTTTTTCGAAAAAATGACTCATGCGGCTTTCACACCAGCGCTTTTCAGTTTCTAGCTCCGAGCGGGAGCTTTTCTGGGTCAGCTCCGGTTTCCCTTTTCAGCTCCCGCTCTGTTCACACCGCCCACTGGCGCCCCAGAGCTGCCCATGCTGCGTCATGACGTCACCGTGTATATCGCTGATTTGCTCCCAACGGCAACCATTACGGTGCTCACAACAACAACAACAACAACGGGGAACTGCGTCGGGTCGATGATCGTGTTGCTTTTAATCACACGAAGCCAGAATAAATGAATAACGACTTCTCCAACCTTATACTTTGCTCCAGAGTGCCGTGGTTCATTGTTTATTAATGTGTTTCTGCAGCATTTACCGACCGCTGCAGTGCTGGCTGCTCTTCCACGGGAGTTTATTCTCCCGTTAGCTCCCGGTTAGCTCACACTGCAGCGGCCGCTCTAAAGTATTCACGGTCCGACTCACACAAGCAGCTGATGCATATCCCCAGTTCCCCTTGGCCTAAGTGAATGTGTGTCAGTCTGAATTGACACTGTTTGGTATCACAACGCTGTTATGAACATTTCTCTGGTATAAAACGGGTAATGTTAGCATAGCAACCGAAGCTAAACTGACTACTTGCATCCGATAGCTGCAATAATACAAAACAACACGTCTGCCTCTCTCCACAATGATCGATAACAGTGAACGGATGGTCAAAGTAAGGTACAAATAAACAGAATCACACGAAGCCTGGTTAGTGTTGCCTGCCTTTATAAAGTGTGTTTATAGGCACTACTGCTTGTAGGCAGGCATGACAGTCGACCCATGTTCAGGGAGGTGGGTTTAGTTTCCTGCACGCCTCGACGTAAGAGAGACGTAAGCGACGCCACCTCTTAGCTCCGAAGCTCTTGCCTCTAGACCGACAATTTTTTGGAGCTGGAAGTGAACCCGATTCCGGAGCTAAGAGCCGGCGCCGCTGCGGTGTGAACAGGAAAAACCGGCGCTTTTCAGGCTCCAGCTCCGAGCCGGAGCTGAAAAAAGCGCTGGTGTGAAAGGGGCATAAGAGCCAACGGAGATGGGGCCCGAAAAAGCTCAAGGGGCTTTGGGCCCTTTTTTCCCCTTCTCCGTTGTAAGTTGCAACGGATAAGGGGAAAAGTGTCCAAGGCTTCATTTCCCATTCTCCGTCAAAAATATTCATCCATACATTTTGGACTACAGTCTGCACGAAATCGGAAACCCGGTTTTTGGGTGCACAAAAAAAACGGCTGTCTGCAAACACGGAGGTGAAGTGTCCGCTCGGCTGACCCCAATTTATTTTCCCATATGGAAGCCCACGGCGGTTGCCTATACGTGGATCACCCCGGTTTATTTTAGATGCACTCTGGGGCAATTTGGTCTGTCCAATTGGGCACCCACACCACTGATGTAAAAGTCCACCAGAATGCACATGATGATTGATGTTACCCTAATACGAGTAAGGTCAAGGGCAGTACCCATAGAGTCCAGTAGAGGGCTCTGCCTGTGCTTATTATGATTAGGGTTACAATAAGTAACCCACCATTTTGAAAGTATTAGAAAAAACAACATCAGAGTAGGAGAAGATGGCGTGGAAGGTTTTCTACCAAATCAAAGCTTGTAAGGAGGGTGATGTATCCATCAGCGCAATGAACAGTTTCGTCATCAAACTCTGTGTGATGGTCTATGATGTGCTCGAACATCTACGAGAGTAATGCTTAGTTTAGAAAGAAACACTTATAGACCTCCAGTAAACACTAACATTAGCTTTTCATGTAATGTAATACTAGCATAGTTCTTTACCTTCATCTTTTTATGAGTGGGTAGTTTCCAACACTATATCATTTCTTTATTATTGTTAATATTTTCATTACGGTCATTATTATTATTATCTTACCTCTCTCAATTCCCTGGTCTTCTCTGCCACTGTGCACACCAAGCGAGAATGAAAGCACCAGCGAGTAGGAGCTACCGTGGAAGCCTATGCTGGCAAATATCATCCAGTAGCTTGGTGCGCTTTGCTGAGCGGCTGAAAAAGGTGGCCAAGCCAGAGAGGTGGGAGAAGAATACCTTACACTCTCTTATCTTGGAAGCTCCCTTTGCCAAGACGAGATGTAAGATTTGAGCATAGCAGTGAATGAAAAGGGCCTGTGGAATTGTTCTTTAACTTTCGCGTGCACCCCATTCAATCCAGAGGCCATAACAGCTGCTCCATCGTAGCACTGCGCGACCACTTTTTCAATACAACCACTCTCCCTCAGGAACTCCAGCAGCCGTGTAGCTATGGCCTCTGCTCGTTTGTCCTCTGTCACATCTTCGTACATGAAAAAAACGCTCTTTTATCCCATCTTCAGTGACATCGAAGCACATGACATCTGCGCCACGTCGCTAATGTCTGTTCTTTCATCCAACATGACCGCCACAGAAGGTGCCTTCCTCAGTTCCTTTTTCATGCTATCCGTTATTAGACTAGCAACAGCGCTGATCAGGTCATTGTGAATCCTCGAGGACATACCGGTAAAGAGTGTTGATGTGGCGAGGTGTGTGTGCAGGTCGCTGTCATATTCTGCCACTAAATCCACCAACTCTATGTAATTCCCCTTGTTTGATGAAGTTACACTCTCATCGTGACCTCCGAACGGCAACTCCTGATTGCCCAAGTGCACCACACAGTTTATGAGGCGTTTCAAAATTCCTTGGTTCCTCTTCACCTTTTCATTATGAACGATGACATCCCGGCATTGTTGCTCATCCAGCTGGAGCTCTCTCCTGGTGTCCCCAAATGTTTTAAGGCGAATAGTAGCTCCGAGGTGACCTGAAGCATTCCGATGGCGATGTGCTGATTTGGATAAACTTCAAAAAGCAAGCAATCCCAGCAGTAAAGCTTTGGTTCCCTGGTTGATCTAGTCATCCAGTTGTATCTGGCGTAATTGTCGATATTAAAATGCCTCTCGAACCGTTTTTTTTTAAGTAAGTTAAGCCGTGGTGTTGGTCGCCCTTTGGTAAATAAATCCAATTTATCAGTGTAACTCATTCTTGAAAATTACTCGGTTAGTAGTTTTGCAATGATGTCATCACTATCACTGACATGAGCCATCGTGAATGAACGTATGCTAATTAGCTACTTCCGCCTCGCTTGACCCGTTGTCATAACACATGCATAAACTTGGCAGCGCAGCGGGCGGAACTTGTCATAAAGTCCGCGATAATAAAGCCCACCCATTTCGAGGGAAGATATGATTGGTCAATTGTACTGTCACTTGACATTACTCTCTCGTTGTTTTACTATAGCGGGCCCTCTGTGAATGTACAGCAGGACCACCAATCAGCTCCTGTCTTGTGACTCGCAGAGACGAACTTCTTTTCATTATTTCAGTCCAGACTGCAGCAGGAGGACCGAGCCTGTCTTATGAAACTGCCGGTAGAGCCATCAGCCATGTTTGGCCAGGAGGCCAGTGCCCTGCTGCAACAAGCTCAGGAGGCCCGCTGTTGTGCTCGGGAGATCTCCCGTACCTTTAGCCGCCGCCATAGTGGGCGTAGGTCATCAACCGCTCAAGCTGTATACCCTAGGCAACCCCTGAGGACCTGAGGGACTACTTGGAAGACTCTAGGCGGAGCAGGCGAAGACAGGCAGGTTGGCGTGGCGGCAGGGCTCGGGGCCATGGTTCCCGGCAGCCGCAGCCTTCCTCCTGACGCCAGCAAGGACCCAGCCCTGGCATCACTACAGCCCGTCGCATGGTTTGGACAGCTCTGAGCACGGACCACTGGGTGGTCTCAACCATGACCCAGGGTTACCGGCTTCAGTTTGCTCGGACTTCCCCCTATGGCGAGATCAGCGACGGTTTCGTCAGTGACGGACCAGCGGCACACAGAGGCGTTACGGGTGGAGGTTTCCACCCTCCTAGCGAAAGGTGCAGTCAAGGAGGTGTTGCCAGGGGATCGGCGGGCTGAGTTCTATTCCCGCTATTTCCTCATCCCCAAAAAGGATAGGAGACTAAGACCAATCCTGGTCCTCAGTGGCCTCAACTGGTTTCTCCAGCCCCAGAAGTTAAACATTTGACAATTCCCAGGGTGAGGCAGGCAATCCAGGCAAGCGATAGGTTTGCCACCATAGACCTCAGGGACGCCTACTTTCAGATTCCCATCTGGGAGGGTCACAGGCGGTTCCTACGGTTCTGCGAGGACAAGATCTTCAAATTCTGTGTCCTCCCCTTTGGGATCTCGCTGGCCCCTCGCACCTTCACCAGGTGCATGGACGCGGTCCTTGGGCCTGGGGCGAGAAGGCTTCATCCGCTCCCTTTGGGGAGTTGATTTTGCATGCTAGCCAGCGCTAGATATTGTCTATGGTTTCCCAACAGGTAACCCGGCTGTGAGTGGCCTGTGTGAGGGTGCCAGTTGAACCTGTCAGTTGGCCTGGCGTCCAGCAGGCTAGCTTGAGCGGCTCCTTAAACGCCTGTGATCACTGGCCTTGAAGCTCTAGGTAGCGTCTTGCGCCTAAGCTTACAGAGGCCGAAGAGAGCGTCTGGCTGTCCTGCCAGCTCAGGGGTTTTGTAAATACTGTACATTTGTATATATTTCGTTTGTAGCAAGGGCTTGGGCCCATCGGGTTGTGTATGTGGTTGGAGCACTGGTGATGGTCATCTGCCAGCCAGAGGTGAGCTGTTGAAAAGTGCATTGTATCTGGAGTAGGCCAGCAGTTAGTGAAAATACCTGAAAGTTGTCTTGTTAATCAAATTAATAAAACTGGGACAACAGAAGCAATTTCCATATGTAATTTCGTGGAATGTAATATATTTTTGAAAATAAACATTTTGACCCAAGACCACAAGAAAAACTATCAGTTTGGTCCTAAAAGTGAATGTCAGGTTTCAGGCCCGCTTTTTGTGATATTATATTTGGTTATTTAGTGTTTATTCTACTTCTATCTATCTAAATATACATGAAAATTGTTAATGCAAACCACTTTCTTTTGAAAACAGCAAATTCATACTAAACCTGCATGGAAAGTGACCAATCTTACTAACATTTCACAAAATATGTTCTTGCAAAAATAGTTCACCAAGGCAAACGTTTGGACAAAGAACTGCCGATCTTTGTAATTTACTGTACGTATAACATTAAAGTTAAGGCAGGGGGCCAAACATAGAAAGCTTGATAGTTTATTAATTCCCATAATCCTCAGCTGCACTGATAACCATCTAATGTTAGCATGCTTCAAGGTTAAACTAACATGTTCCAAATGGCTAAAATAGCATTTTATTTAAGTGAAGGTGAAAAAGCAGAGACTCACATGGCTGTAGACTGTGGTTTATTGAATATATTACTTCATCATTACATTTTCATTATAGTAACAAAGGTTGAATGATTCACAACAAAATATTAAAACACAATAACAACAGTAAGTGGTGTAACATCACAATGCCTAACATACAGTACACCTCAAACCCTGTCAAATCTACTTTTTATGAGTATATGTTAAAAAATAGATTTTAATATTGACCTTAAATATGCATGAAGAGGCAGAACATAATATGTGTTCTAACTTTAAATCTATTACATTTAACAGAATAGTAATATTTTAACATTTGAGGGAAATTCAAGCCAAATCAAGTTAAATCAAGCATATACAATATTGTTGTTGTGCTTTATGTTGATCTCTATCTAATCATGTATCCCTTTAAATAATTATGATAGCAAACACAATCTAACATGGTCAACATATCCCTTTTATATTTCAGCAGCAGGGCCCTTCTTCAGAAATCTTAACACGCCTCCTTTGATTTGAGGCAGACCCAGGCCATACACGATAGGGTTATTGAGGGGGGGAATGATCAGATACGCTAAAGACAAAATAACTGCCACGCTTGGATTCAGTTGATCAGCCTCAAATCGAGTCAAAGACACCTCGAGGAAGACAGAGATGGAGTAGGTCATAAAGGACACGATGTGAGGCAGGCAGGTTTGTAATGCCTTTCCTCTGAATTCAGACGATCTCCTGCTGCAGACCAGCAGAATCCGTAGATATGTGTACAGCACGAAGAACAGGGGGATGAAGATGATGGTCACCGAGAGAAACTGACCAGCTATGTTGTTCAGAGTGGTGTCCACACAGGAGAGCTGCACCACAGGCCAGTTAGAGCAGAAAATCCGGTTCAGTTTATTTCCACACAGCGGTAATCTAACAGTAAGATAGAGGCAGAAGCCAATAGTAAACACTGGGTAGAAAACAGCAACGAGCACAAGAACCTGCACCCATTTGAAGGTCATTTTACTGTGGTAGTGTAAGGGCTGACAGATAGCAATGAACCTATCGTAGGCCATGATGGTGAGGATGGTCATCTCACAGCAAGCATAGGTGTAAATAACATACACCTGAATAAAGCATAATGGGCGTGAGACCAAATGAGAGTCAGAGAGGATGTCCTGCAGGAACCTGGGGAAGAATCCAGCTGAGCCATACAGAGAGTTTACACACAGACAGCTGATGAAAATATACATGGGCTGATGCAGAGACTTCTGCAGGAACACTGCCAGAATAATGACCATGTTAGCAGAGACTATAGTCACATAGATGAACAGACACAAGATGAAGAACAGGTATCTGAGGGGCCCAAAGTCTGCAAACAGGGTGAACTGAAAGTAGGGAGGGTTCAGGCTGCTGTTGCTCTTCATGTCTGCTCCAAAGAGAGGAACAATACAGGAACTGTTAATGAGATGCTGTTAGCTACATTTCAGATATTAATACAAAATCAGCCTGCATGCAATCTCCAACAGTTGTATGTGACCATGTTAAATATAACCTCTGGGAAAATCTCACCTCCACATACAGTAGTTCACAGACTTATTCAGGCTCTCTGTATCTGCGAAGGAAGGGGGAATATAAATGCACAACAAGGGAAATGTTCAAAGTTAAATGTCGTAATTCAACACCAACAGTAATGCAAAAACACAATAAGCCTGCGTGCATGTGAATTACAACCTTCCTAACACTTGTACTTGACAATATTGAATTTAGCTTCAGGTAGCTGGAGAAGAGAAGCACACAAATGAAGGGCAGGAAAAAAGTCTCATAAACTACATGAACCACCAAGATGGTCATTCGCATTGATTTAAACATTATTTCACACTCGTACACATTGCTTCCTTCATGTTTGCAAGTCGGCCTGAACAGAGAACACATTCATAGAAAGACCAAGAGTTATAGAAAGGAGAAGCAAGACTTAAGGAAAGGTCACAAGCAGACAATAATCAATATAATCTCATTTGAAGTAAGTCAAATATAAGTGAGAATATATTCTTTCCTTATTTTAAATTCATATATGTGCCCAAATACTTACATGCAGAAGCAGTATACACATGTATACAGTATGATTATCTACCTGTGTCAAGGTACTAACAATAAAACAACGTATGCTACTCAATAATCATATATTAATACAAAATCAGCCTGCTTGCATGCATGTGAATTGTAACATCTCCTAGGGTTGTACGTGACAATATTGTGCTGGGAATATCTCACCTCCACATACACCACATGCAGCAAAGGTCTGGCCTGTCTCAGTTATTCAAACAGGAGTTCACAGACTGACTCAGGCTTTCTGTCTCTGGATAAAAGGACGGAATATAACTGCAACATGTCCTAATTCAACACATACAATACTAAAAACCACAATAACCTGCATGCATGTGAACGGCAAACTTTCACAGTTGGACCTGACAATAGGAAATATACATTCCAAGTAACCGAAGAAGTGATGTACACAAACTAAGACCTTCTCATAAACTACATGCACCACAATCCTGGCATCTCTCACTTATTGAAACAGTATTTCACTCAGATTTCAAATGTTTGTGTTTGCACCTAAAGCAAAAAGAGAGGTGCATTCAAAGAGCAACCGGTAAAGGAAGGAGAGGAAGAGCTGAAAAAAAGGCTGCACGTGCCCCAGCCAGCATATAGCATCATCACATAGAAGGATAATGTAAGTGAGAATAATCCATAGCATACACACCTATGTTAATCAATACTTGTAAAAGCTTGCATAAGAATAACATATTCAATGAATTCAACACTCTCAGTGCATCAGTACATATAAATACACTCATACAGAATAATTATTGACTTACTGGTTCCATGCCTGAAAGTGTAGAAACATTTACATATGTTATACTTGTGTTCAGATCAGCACGATAACATTGAAAGCATTCAATATAATGAGGACAACTATTAAAGACAATAGTTAGACAACTGAAACAACCATCAACAATTATGTTTTAAGATTCAACGTGGGAACTAACAATAAAACAGTGCATGTGACTCAGCTTGTTAGTGAGAGCTTTGACATGATGAGAGGAAGCCCCCTCCCCTGTAATGATCCACTCTGAAGAGGCTGGACACTATAGGTTTGTCTGCTGCTAGGATGCAGACGTTGCATCATGTGACTAAGAGGCAAACACCTGTGTGTGTGTGTGTGTGTGTGTGTGTGTGTGTGTGTGTGTGTGTGTGTGTGTGTGTGTGTGTGTGTGTGTGTGTGTGTGTGTGTGTGTGTGTGTGTGGTGTGTGTGTGTGTGTTGGCCTCTCAGTAATATGATGCAATGTAACAACAAAAAAGGTTTCTCCTTTATACGACTTTATAAGATCATTTAATACATGGTTATATAATATACAGAGTAATACAAAATAATATGATGTAACACGTTATAATAAATAACATAAATAATAATAAAGTGGGACTTAATGATGTTTTCTGTAATCCACTCAAACATCCACAATCCATATTCCATATTAAGGATTACGTTTTACTGTCTGTGTCTGTCACACACACACACACACACACACACACACACACACACACACACACACACACACACACACACACACACACACACACACACACACACACACACACACACACACACACACACAAACAGTTTTCATCACTTTAGGGAAACAAACTCCTCAAAAGTTAGCATTACATAACTCTTCTTGAACATATTCAAACATGACATGTCAGAACACGTGTAATGTAAAAGATAACTGTGTTAATGTCCGTAATGAGGGGGGGGGGTTCATGGTGATATCTGTTAGTTTATTGTTTACCCTTATCCTCCTGTAGTGTGTACCACATGTCTGAGTTTTACAATCCACCTCTCCTCCTCAGAAGTCTCCACTTCAGAGTCCCTTACTGTGCATCCTTCCTCTGCACATTGTGAGGCTTCTTACACACACAGACTGCCTATCACTTAAAAGCTTAACATATGCAGGTATGCACACGTTATTAATAACACAATAGATCAAAATAAAACAATATAACAGACATGTACGCCATGTTAATAAAAGTAGCAGTAGGAGGGTATCAAATCAAATCAAATTTTATTTCTATTGCACATTTAAAAACGATTTTCGGTCGAGCCAAAGTGCTGCACATGCAGATAATAAATAACACATTACTACCGATGTAAACAGAAGACAATAAATTACAACAGCAAATATAAAAATCAAACACAGGGAAGTGTCATGAGTCGTGCTCTGCTATGATTAGAAGGCCAGGGTGAAGAGGTGAGTTTTTAGTTTTGATTTAAAAGCCCCTAGGGTCTGGGCCGACCTCACATGGAGGGGCAGAGTGTTCCAGAGCCTGGGGCCAGCCTGCCGCGAAGGCTCGGTGCCCTCTGGTTTTTAGCCTGGTTTTAGGCACTACCAGTAGCAGCTGGTCAGCAGACCTTAACGCTCTGGCTGGGGTGTAGCGCTGGAGGAGTTCAGCTATATAGGCCGGAGCCAGCCCATTTAGGGCTTTAAAAAGAAATAAAAGGATTTTAAAATCAATTCGGAACCGAATTGGAAGCCAGTGCAATGAGGCCAGTATTGGGGTGATGTGGTCACGCTTTGTGTGGCCAGTGAGGAGACGTGCCGCTGCGTTCTGCACCTAGCTGCAGGCGTTTAATTGAGGCCTGGTCCATACCCACGTATAGAGCGTTGCAATAATCGAGTCTTGAGGTCACAAAGGCGTTGATAACTCTCTCCAGGTCTTTGAAAGATAAAAAAGACTTGGCTTTGGCCAATACTCTTAATTTAAAAAAGCAGGATTTCACTACGCTGCTGACCTGCTTGTCGAATTTAAAAGTGTTAGTAAAAGTCACTGCAAGATTCATGACCGAGGGGAGGATGTTTGTTTTAAGAGGACCCAGAATGTCACCAGAAGAGGCTGGAGGTTGGGGTCCAAAAAAGATGACCTCAGTCTTGCTCTCGTTGAGGAATCTAGGGCTAAGGTTGCAGGCCTGTGCTCGGTGAGGGGAGTAGGAAGTGATCAACTGGGTCAAAGGTATGGGCCTAGGAAATATGTTCCTCAACATTTGCTAGGGATAAGGAGGCAGAGTTTCCTACAGCATATTATCCAGATTATCACCAACTCCGCTGTTGACGTTGCCAAACAGGTAGTGTTGGATATGTGTCGCTGGCCTGGGCGAATTGGGTCCAGTGACACCGACAAATGCATGGTGGAAACCTGGTTCTGGCAGAAGGCTGTGTCCTGAAGAGGCACCTGAATAAGCCTCCACCAAACCTCCTCTCCTTACATCATTTTTATCTGAGTTTACAGTGAACGCTCACAGTAACGTGATCAATCCACGTTACATCAAACATTGCCTTTGTATTCAGTACAATTCAGCTGAAGCTCTTCACGTGTTGATGGAGTTGAATGAGATCCATAGAGGAGTTAGCAGTCAGATGAAAAACCTCCCACAGACTCAGACACTGTCTGCCACTCTTTGTGTGAAGCATTAGCACTCTGCATCACAGCTTGCATGTTACTGCAAGAGAGACTGTTCAGGTATTGTTCATGAGAGTGAACATATGATCTGCCTGCATTGCTGATGGATGCTCAATTCAATGTGACATCACTTTTGATGGGCATGTGGAAGTGCAGAGATATAGATATCTGTATTTTGTGATCATGTTTACAGTTTATGTTCATCTGCAGTAATTCCACTATTGTGTGCATCATTGTTATTCTCAAAAGCCTCCATGAGCCTATGTACATCACATCACATGTCACTTGTTAGACGCTTTTATCCAAAGCAACTTACATACTCAGTACTGTGGGCAATCCCCACAGGAGCACTTTGGGGTGAAGGGTGTCAGGGACACAACGACATGCTGACTGCAGTGGGGTTTGAACCTGTGCCCCCCTGATCCGAACACCAACGCTCAACCCACTGCGCCACACGTACATGTTCAATGCAGCTTTGTTGATTGACTCTGTTCTTTATAGCACCAATATTTACCCCAAGCTTCTGATTGACTTGTTATCAGAGAAACAGATCATATCTTCTCGAGCCCGTCTGTTTCAAAATGTGATGAATATGACTTTGACCTTTTCAGAGTCTTCCCTGCTGGCAGCCAGGGCCTGCGACAGATACGTGTCTCTGTGGAAACCTCTGCATTATCAACCATCGTGAGGAAAAGAACTGTCGATGTCTGTCTGGTTTTGTCTTGGCTTCTGCCGACTTGTGAGACTGCAGTGGGATGTATTCTTTATTCTAATAGCAAACTCTGCGTTTTTAATATTACGGGGATTTTTGTAACAATTCAATTTAAAATCTTCAGCGTGTGAGCTCGAGCGCTCTCTCTGTATGTGGAGTGTTCATGTTGGTAAATCTGTCCCTTCTGCCTCTTATCTTCATACTTTTTACATACACCAGGAGACTTATACTATCATATCAACATGGTAGAGAATACAGGAGAAAAGCTGCACAGACCTGTTGACCCCACCTGTTGGTTTTAATCAGCTGTCCCTGTTTATTTGATTTAGATGTTGTTATAATTTGTCTAGGATTAAATATTCCCAAAATGACACGTTTGATATTGACTTTGCAAATAGTTTCCTATCACTCCGTCTTCAACCCAATCATATACAGACTGAACGTGAAAGAAATCTCTGAACACCTTACATTGTTGTTGTGTGGGATCAAATCACACTAACGTCACCTGGGTTGGGTGAAGAGTTACTAAACACAGCACAACAAGTCAGGACATGTGTGTTTGGTAGACGACTACTTTTTTGTAAAAAGGCTTCTTGGCATTACATTTCATACCGTCGGAAAGGAGCCACGTTTGTGAGGAACAAGCGTTTGTGGGATGAGAAGCAGAGCTGAGTGTGTGGGTCACGCCACGAACAATGTGCCAGAGCTTCTCTGCCAAAGCCAAACAGCTTTGTGTTGCTGTTGACTCTTCGTTGGTGTTGTTTGGTGTTTGGAAACTTGAATCAAACGCAGATGATGAAAAATGAAGAAATGTGACAGAAGAGATCAGGAAGCTGCAGCTTTAACAGCCGCCCCCTCAGAGACGGATACTAACAATTACAAAGAAGAATCACAAATAATATTTACCCAACATAATAAAGTACACAACAAAAGCAAGAGCCTAAAGAGTGTGTGTGTGTGTGTGTGTGTGTGTGTGTGTGTGTGTGTGTGTGTGTGCCTCTCAGTAATATGATGCAATGTATTCAGATGACAGCAGTGTCCACAGAAGCTGATGTCATGAGGGTCTTTAGGCCCCCCCCCCGAAATCATGAATCAGCTAAATATTTTCTATCTTACACATAAACATTTGGCAAATACAAAAAGTCTAGTTTTAGTTGCGTCTCTAGGTAAGACTGGAAAGTGTGTATGTGTGTCTATTAGGGTATGTGTGTGTGTGTGTGTGTGTGTGTGTGTGTGTGTGTGTGTGTGTGTGTGTGTGTTGGCCTCTCAGTAATATTATGCTAATGAGGGTCATTAGAGCCCCTCCCCCCCTCTCCGACTACAGCCAGTGCACATAGAGCTAATTATGACCCAGTGGTCACAGTGAGTCTCGGGGGGGGGGGGGGCTCTCTTGTCATAATCACCTGAGCTGCTGAGGTGATTATCTCAGTAATTGGTCCGAGGCGGTCAACAGAAAAGTTTTCTCCTTTGTCCTCTGAGGAGAGAAACTTTGGCCTGTGAGCAAACACATTAACGACAACTTTATAAGATCATTTAATACATGGTTATATAATATACAGAGTAATACACAATAATATGATGTAACACGTTATAATAAATAACATCAATAATAATGAAGTGGGACTTAATGATGTTTTCTGTAATCCACTCAAACATCCAAAATCCATATTAAGGATTACGTGTTACTGTCTTTGTCTGTCACACACACACACACACACACACACACACACACACACACACACACACACACACACACACACACACACACACACACACACACACACACACACACACAGTTTTCATCACTTTAGGGAAACAAACTCCTCAAAAGTTAGCATTACATAACTCTTCATGAACATATTCAAACATGACATGTCAGAACACGTGTAATGTAAAAGATAACTGTGTTAATGTCCGTAATGAGGGGGGGGGGGTTTCATGGTGATATATGTTAGTTTATTGTTTGCCCTTTTCTCCTGTAGTGTGTTCCACATGTCTGAGTTTTACAATCCACCTCTCCTCCTCAGAAGTCTCCACTTCAGAGTCCCTTACTGTGCATCCTTCCTCTGCACATTGTGAGGCTTTTTACACACACAGACTGCCTTTCACTTAAAAGCTTAAAATATAATGTACCTGTCATATCCTCACGATGCTGATGGCAAACACTCTACCGATGCAATAGGGAACGTTCTGAGTACCTCATAACAGCCTTCATAAAGATCTCATCAGCATCAGAACCAGAAGTCCTTTATTCGGCCCGCATCGTGGAGATGTTCATGAACAGCAGATCGTGCAGGTAAGGTCAAGAAACAAATAAAAGAATGGCTAAGTATGCAAACGTTATTAATAACACAATAGGTCAAAAACAATATAACAGACATGAACGCCATGTTAGTAAAAGTAGCAGAAGGAGGGTATATTGCACAAGTATTGTATATATATATATATATATATATTTTTTTTTTATTGAGTCTGGCACAATGAGTTTACATATTATTATTTTTTATTTATGTTCCCCCTTTCCCCCCCTCCCGGTCCTAGCTAGTAAATTAAATAACTAACTAAATAAATAGATACATGTATTGGTAAAAGTAAAGTAATGTAGAAGATAATATTAAAAGAAAATTAATAGATAAGGGAATAAAGAATATTAACAGTAATAAATGTACCCATACTCACATATATATATACCCACATATACACATACATGTGTGTACATACCCACACACATGCACATACATACACGTACCTACCTACATACATGTTTACAAAGACACAAGGGAAAAAAAGAAAAAACATACACATATATTCGTAGTTCCCCCCATTTCTTCTTAATTTAGTGTCTTAAGTTCAGCTATGTAGGCTATCATAGAGCCCCAGACAGATTCAAATAGTTTTGAGGATCCCCTCAGGTTATATTTAATCTTCTCAGTCCTTAATCTTAAAGTTCAGGTACAACATTACATCTTTAAGCCATAGAGATGCTTTAGGTGGTATAGAAGATTTCCATTCTAGGAGTATTCTTCTACGTGCTAAGATAGATGCAAAGGCTATACTGTCCTTAGCTTTCCTCTTCAACATTCGGTGGCCAGGTAGTACTCCAGAAATGGCAGTTTCTGCACATGGTGTCAATACCACGTCCAAGGCCTCAGTAAGGTGTTTGAAAATGCTTGTCCAGTATCCTTGTAGGCGAGGACAAGACCAAAACATATGAGTCATGTTTGCTGGTGACGTGTGGCATCTGTTACAGGTATCCGTAACATTTGGATATATTTTGGAGAGTTTAGAGTTGGTGTAATAGATACGGTGGACAACTTTTAGTTGTATAAGATTGAGCCTGGCACAGGACGTACTATTGTTCACTCTCGCTAATGCGCCATCCCAGACCTCATCATCTATAACTTGGACTAGGAGGGATATTGGGGAAGGAAGGGTTGTTTAGTTTAACCCAGTTTCGGACCTGGAAGTAGCGAAATAGATGAGTGCCTGGAAGGCAACATTTCTCAGAGAGTTGGCTAAAGCTACCGAAAACATTGTTAATGTAAAGGTCCCTTACTCTGACAAGACCTAATCTCTGCCACATAGAGAAGGCCCCATCAGTGTAAGGGGGGAGAAAGAGATGGTTGTTGTGAATGGGACTATGTATAGAGGATCCACAGAGTCCATGAGCCTTTCTGAATTGGGACCAAATTCTTAGGGTGGAAACAACAATCGGGTTATTCGAATATTGAGTTGGCCGGCTGGGTAATGTAGATGTAAGCAAAGCCAAGAGTGAGGTATTAGGACAGGATTTGGCTTCAACCTCACACCAACTCAATGTTGGTTCCTTACTCCATAGAATTACTTTGTGGATATTGGCTGCCCAATAGTAGTGTCTTATATTTGGAAGCGCTAATCCTCCTGTAGATCTATGCCTTTGTAAAAGCTCTTTCCTAATTCTAGGAGTCTTCCCTTGCCATAAAAAAGAGGAGATTAGTTTGTCTATTTTACGAAAAAGTGATTATGGTAGGAAGACTGGCAGACATTAAAAGAGGTACAGAAAGCGAGGGAGAACGTTCATTTTGATACAGTTTACCCTCCCTCTGTATATTTTTAATTGGAGGATAAAAACCTCTTTATTGGTCACAGATACATTTAAAAAGCACACACAGTGAAATGTGGTCTCTGCTTTTAACCCATCCTAGTATAGCTATTGAGGGCCCTCTCCCAGCAGTAGCAGTCCACACTCCATTTTTAGATCTGTGCGGGGGCTTGAACCGACAACCCTACGGCAGTTATTGCACATCAGAAGTCTGGTAGCTCTGTGTACAAATGTGCAAAATAATCTGAGGGTTGTCTGAAGATAAAAAAAGTGGACATCTCGTTTAATATCCAAGATGTACAGACATATTTAGCTGTATACGTTTTGACCTGTATGAAGACAGAACATTTGTAGATACAGCTTTGGGTCTCTAGAACATTTGCTCAGAAAAACTAAAGTGAAAAGTAACAAATAAAATAATAAAAATCTTGATATCTAACAAGGGGTTACGTATGGTAACCCTTGTCATATAAGCACAGGTGGAGCCCTCTACTGGACTCTATGGGTACTACCTTATCATGAAAGCATTCACATACTGAGACCTCTATAGATGGAGCCGGCCCCAGGGCGGGCCTACCTGAATGTGCACGCATCTCACCGTATAAAAGGAGGCCTCGCCTTGACCGCCTCCTACACCTCTCTTCAGCGAGCTGGTATAGGACAGACAGTGCCCCGAGTAGAGGGCCCCGCCTATGCTTATATGACAAGGGTTACCATACGTAACCCCTCGTTAAATCTCTCACAGGCTCCGAGCCCCGATGTATACACATGCTGTAGCTTCCAGCTCCGTTATCCGGCCGCTATGGTCCGTAGCAGCTCGTTCAAGCTCAAGCACAGTTTACCGTGTTGCTCGACTTTATCTTGTAATGGTCCCATTGACTCTTTTTTTTTTATGTTTATTGATTTTCAGTTTACAAAAAATCACATAGGACGAAGACATAGAGCCAAAAGCAATACATATTTACACAGGAAAACCACTTTACATTAAAGAAAAGTAGCAACACTAAATGAAATTGGTACATACCACAAGGGCACTCTAATACATCGGCAATCATCGAGTTTTCCAGCAATAGGACCGTATTTCTACAGAGGATATCACAGTCATTTACATGTTACCATATTGTAGCACATTATAGAATTATCGCATTATCCTGCCCCAGTTTCGTTCAGAAATTGAGATAGGTCGTTGTTCTTGGTGTACTCTATAAAACATCCCCAGACCTTCTGGAACAGTTCTTGTTTGTCTTTAAGAATGTAAGTGATTTTTTCTAAAGGCAGACATAAAGAAAGTTCCCTAAACCACTGTGCAATACTAGGTTTGCCCAACTGTTTCCATGTTAAGGCAATCACTCTTTTTGCTTGTAATAAACATATATCTATAAAAACTTGTTTATAACGTTGTATGTTATGTCCATCCGGATATAGGCCAAGTAGGAACATTTTTGGTTCCAGCTTTAAGCTGATCGCTAAAATATTCTGTACTGTTACCCTAACCTCTTCCCAGAATTCCTTTATTCTTGGACATAACCATAGACAATGAAACAGTGTGCCTTTTCCTTCCCCACATCTGGTGCACATGTCTGGGATATTAGCGTTACATTTATTCCATTTTCTGGTGTAATGTACACTCTCATTAGCCACTTGTATTGCAGAAGCTTTAGACGCGTATTACCCGTCTGTGTTTGGGCCGCCTTACAAGCTGTGCTCCACTGTTCCAATGTTAGATTATCCTGTAAGTCATTTTTCCAAGCATTGAGTCTAGAGTTCGAGGATTCTGAGGAGAACGCCAGCAGGAGATCGTAGAATTCAGATATGATGCCCTTCCCAAAGGGGTTTTTAATTAAAACTTTCTCCAATATGGACAGAGGAGGGGCCAGCATGAGTCGGTCCTGGTTCGCTCCTACAAAGCTCCTGAGTTGCAAGTATTTAAAAATGTTTTTACAAGGAATTTCGTGTTTACTGACAAGTTCCTCAAATGATAAAAACTTCCCATTATGACTTCCAAACATGTCTTTTAACTGTCCCACCCCCTTTTCCACCCATAGTCTAAAACCTCCATCGGCATTCCCTGGCACAAAGAGAGTATTTCCCCATATCGGGCTGAACCAGGAGAGAGAAGAAGGTTCGTTCATATATTTTTTAACCTCCTGCCAAACATCAATCATATTTTTAACTATAGGGTTAGTTGTAGTTTTTTTAAGGTTTTTAGGGTCGTCAGAGTATAGATAAGTAGGAAGTGGGAGCTTTAAGGAGCAAGACTCAACATCCCTCCACACCGGAGGCCTCTCCTCTGTGTAGTAAAACATCAATGTTCTCAGCTGAGCTGCCCAGTAGTACCACAACATGTTAGGGAACTGTAATCCTCCTCTATCATAAGGCAAGTACAAAAGAGATAAACGGAGCCTGGGGCGTCTGTTATTCCATATAACATTACTAAACATTTTCTTCATTCTAGGAAAAACATCTGGTGGGGGTGGCAGGGGGATGTTTTGAAATAAATATAAAAGCTTGGGGAGAACATTCGTCTTGAGAATATTAATTCTACCCATTAGAGAGATCGGAAGGTTTGACCATCTATCAACTGATTTGGAAATGGACTCTATAATCGGATTATAGTTAGAGTTCACAATATCTTCCAATTTGGGGACAATCTGAATACCCAAGTAAGGAAAGTATTTACTGTTCTAAAATGACCAGCATGTTTGGGTGGGTTAGACCTTTCCTCCGAGTTAAGGAGCATGAAGGAGGATTTTGAATTATTTACTTTGTAACCCGATATTTGGCTGAACCCTTTAATCAGATCCATAAGAGCCGGTATAGAGTTCTCCAGATTTCTAAGGAAGAGAATCACGTCATCAGCGTAAAGAACTATTCGATGGTCAAACCCTCTCACATGTATGCCTGAAATCATTGTGTGCTCTCTCACAGCAATAGCAAATGGTTCAATTGCGATTAAGAAAAGAAGGGCGGATAGAGGACAACCTTGTCTACAGCCCCTACCGATCCTAATCGGCTTTGATATGATATTATTTGTAATTATTTCTGCATACGGGTCGTTGTATAAAAGTTTTACCCAATTACAACAATTCTCCCCAAAGCCAAAGCGGACAAGAAGTTCAAACAAATAGAACCATTCCACCCTGTCAAAAGCTTTCTCAGCGTCTAATGCCGAGAGAGCTGTATCTGGCGCCCCCTTTGGTCATGGAGAATGTTCAAAACCCGTCTCACATTGTGAAATCCCTGACGGCCAACCATGAACCCATTTTGATCCTCTTTTATAATTTCCGGCAGCAGGCCTTCCAGTCTTCTTGCCAAGATCTTACAAAGTATCTTCAAGTCTGAGTTTAGGAGGCTTATAGGGCGCATATTTTCGCACTTGTCATTTGATTTCCCAGGTTTTGGCAGAAGTGTGATCAGCGCCCCTCTCAGGGTGGGAGGAAGTATTCCATTTTGAATAGATTCAATAAACATTTCTAAAAGGGGTGCCTTTAATTTCGCTTCAAATTTTTTATAGATATCGATGGGCAGGCCATCCGGTCCTGCTGCTTTCCCCGATTTCATGCTCTTCACTGCCTCGGAAATCTCCTCCAAAGACACTACATTCTCTAATTTCAAACTTTCCTCATCCGATAATTTGGGAATCGTGAGGCTATCTAAGAATGGACTCTGGAGCATTGTCCCCTCGTCTATTTCAGAGCTGTATAATCTTTCATAGTAATCCCTGAAATCCCCATTTATTGCCACAGGGTCTGCAACGGTCTCCCCCTTGTCATTATTCAGCACAGTGATAGTCCTTTCAATTTGAAGTTGTTTTATACGCCATGCCAGGATTTTACCTGACTTTTCCCCTTGATCGAAGATGGATTGTTTAAGCTTCAGTAAGTTATCTGCTGCTTTAGAGGCTGACATTTCATTATATTGTGCTCTTAATAGTAACAAGTATTGGTGTAATTTAGGACAGGGATTTCTAAAATAGGTGTTTTCCATGGCTTTAATGTTGGACTCTAATAATAGTATTTTATTGACTCTTTTAGTTCTTTTCGGACAGAGGTAATCTCGGAGCGTAGGCTGGAAGACAAAGAATACATTTTGCCAAAAATGTCGGCTTTCAGGGAGTCCATCATACTTTGTAAAAGTTCGGCGTCGAGTGCGTTAGCTTCAGCCACCCCTCGAGTAGCGTTAGCCGGGTCAGGCAAAGGCGAGGTTTTGCTGCGGCCTCCTCTCTGTGCTTCGGATTTTTGGCGAGCAGAAGACATTTCGGTTGTTTTGGTTAACAAAAGTCACGTACGACGAATCCTTAGTTTATGTTCTATTTCATTTCAACAATAAAAGACCAAAATTGTGCAGGATTTATGAAATTAAGTCACATTCCCAGGAGCAGCGGAGAAACACTTCTTACATCCTCAGTGCCCGTGACTCACCTGGACAGCTAATATTAGAGTTTTTCTTTTCGGACCTGTGAGCAAATAGTTTATGCTGCCTACGTTTCTTTGCTCTCCATTATAGAAGCATTGAGATCCATGTTTTTCTCTCTTGTGTTGGACTTGAAGCATGTGACATGAAAGAAAAGGTTTTGCTGTTTGCCGGGTGGGAGAAAGGGAACTTTGAAAATGGATTGAAGGGGAAATACGGTGAATATAAAGTAATTTGGGCAAAGATGGAAACGTGCTGTAAATGCTGAGATTGAAATGGATGTGTAAGAACCGTAACACTAGATATGATTGTTCTCAGGGACATTTTAGCTTCCATTTTGTTTTGTTTTACTGGTTTGAGTCTTTTGTGTTGTCCCATATGATGCAAATAAAGTAATAAAATGTGAGAAAGTATGGTATGTTCCTTTTAAAAATGTCTTAAAGTAATGTGTTGTGTACAGTACCATTTCTGTGATGTATAATGACATAACATGAAGGAAAACACTTTTTTCCACATGTGTTTAAGTCACAAACAAATGTCTTTTGTCTAATTGTGTGTAATGTTACAGAAAATGGCGAAACACAAGTAACTAATTTGACATTTTGGTAAATTACTAAACGTGAAGATGTGACAGGGTGGAGGCTTTTAATCGTTTTCTTTTTTATATATAAACATACGGAGGGCGAGATTTGGTACAAGTCCATCAGAGAAGACCTCTTTTATACTTATTGTATGTTTATTGTGTACATTATGAAAAATGCAGAACATTGAGTGCAAGTGACTATGAAATAAGACCGGGGGGCGAGTCTCACTGCTGCCTGCAGGCTTTGCACCCAACCTAAAAATACACACACACACACACACACACACACACACACACACACACACACACACACACACACACACACACACACACACACACACACACACACACACACACCCTTGTGGAAACAGGGATGGATACTGAACAGGCCTACCAAACAGAGGCCCCATTACCCAAATGATCACAGCCCTTCTTGGCTTCACCAACAGAATGAAACTAAAAGAGCTACGTACAGAAAAAGACTCAACATAATCACAAAGCAACAACAGAGAAACAAAGAAATACTACAAAGAGACACCAGACGACTTTAAAGAGTTAAACAGATGTCAAAGAGACTCAAAACTATTTTAAAAAGATAAAAAAGATGATTAGAGATGCACTTGATAATCAAGATGTATGTTATGGATGTAGGTATGGCCTTGAGTTGTTTATGTCAAAGTGCTTCAGATGATAGAGTACTTTAGAAAGACGGAGAAAACTGAGCACAAACAAGTAGACTAAGGAACAGTGGCTCGTGAACCTGCTATATTTACATCAGTATATTGAAGTTTGACAGCTGGAACGTTCAAACAAATGACTTGAGATGCTTTTGTTTCTTTTCAGGCATTCCCACACCCTCACTGACATGTTTGCAATGCCTGCAGTTCACAGACCGTCAGACACCGGCTGCTTTGTTATTTTTGTCAGCCTACTTGTCTCTCATATTCACTGTGAGCGTCAGAAGAGTGATCTGTGCTTCTCTTCAATGAGACTCATTCCTGCCACCTGGCATCAACCTGGCTGCCACTTAATTTGTTCAAGTCTTTCTCTGCAGCACTAGACCAAATTACAAAACAATAATCAAGCTGTGACAGAACCAATGCATCCAAAACCTGTCAAGTGACATCTAGTGGCACATATTTGTGACACACCCCTTACCATTTTACATACATCTTGCAATATTATGAGAAACCTCAAGACAAGAATGGGTGAAAGCACAAACAACAGAAGAAAATATAATAAATCACATGCGATTCAACAATCATTTTTTAAACCAAAATGCGAAAGTTATATCCCTTGAAATCCTGAATCCAAAAGATTGAAATCTACAAACCACATTAGTTGAGGTTTGTAGCTCAAGGTTCAAGGTTCTTTATTGTCAAACTAACATAGCTACAGAGTAATTATGTCGTTGAAAATCTTAGGTCACAGGCTTCTCCAACAATGCAACACAATAATACAGATAAGCAGACAATATTAAAACAATATTGTAACAACATGTAAGTCCACGTGGTACAGAGAGAGTATTTAGAAGCAACTCATGAGTTTATTTTGAGCCATTAGACTTCTGCACCAGAAGGTGACAGCATAGTCCCAGCAAGATTCTTTGATGTCACGTACAGTCTATAGTTACATCTCACAGGGCTGCTTTCCTGGAAAATCATTTTGTTTTAAGGTTGAACTATCTGTATTTATTTCCAACTGGTCTAAAATAATTCCTCATTAAGGCCGATGAAAGGCTTTGAACCTGTTTTCTACTGGGTTTGGTTTGCTATAAAAATAGGAATGATTAACACAGTTTATCAGGATGGTTTTTGTATGTCGGTGGTGACATGTTGAGCATGCAGCCTAGATGAAGCCAGAGGAACATATCAAATGTAGTTAAGAAGGCCTTTAATGAATCAAAAGCCCTGAAAAATGTACACTATTTCAGGAAGTGAAATTATTACAACTGCATGTTTAATTAGGAACATATTTGAATCACAAACTGCAATGGTGCATTAAATGTGGATGTTCATAAAATACTGTAGTTTCTCGATTCTTTAAACATGTTCTGACATGACAAGAGATTTCTAAGCCAATTAACTGCTCCCTATGGTCAAGGTGCGCCTGGTTTCTCCCGCCCACAGAGGGAGCGGCGTTCCTGATTGGCTGAACGTTGAAGAACAGTTTGACATTTCCTTATACTGTAATACTAGTTGAGACGGGGGCCACCGACTTACAGAGAGGTAGGTTTATTTAAAAAAACAATATATATTATAGATATGTCATTAGTTTTAAAATAATAAAATTCAATAATGTGCTTTAAAGGGCCCATGTCATGGCCATTTCTACTGATCATAATTATATTGTTGAGGTATACTAAAATAGATTTATACTGTGCAATGTTCCAAACTCACATTGGTTTCTCATACAGCATCTCTGTAAAGTATGTGTATTCACTCTCTGTCCTAAACGGCTTGTTGGAGCTCGCCCCACCCCCTGTGAGCCCAGTGTGATCTGATTGGTCACGAGACATGCAGATGCTCGTGAGGAGCTGCTGTGAGGAGCAGACAGGGCTTCCGTGTCGGCGAAACAAATACAGCAAGTACAAGCGAAACTCATCCTGAGCACACAAACACTCACAGCCGAAGTAAAAACAATAAGTGTGGCTTGATATTGAGTAAGGTTTATAACGCTGTGAGCATGGGTCTGCGGAGAGCATTTCTCCGCGATCCCAACTTAGCAGTCCGAAAAACGTTTACCCATTTAAACAGTCGTGGTAGATACCTTGTTTATTTTAAGCATCATAAATACACAAACAACAATGAATACTTACAGGTTGTGTACCCGAATCTCCCGAGGGAGGGGGCAGCGACGGAGAAGGCTCTGTCCCCCCAGGTCCGGTGATTGGTGCGGGTGGGGATGGATAGGAGGTTGGCTTCTGATGAGCGGAGGCAGCAGGAAGGGGCGTGGTGGTGCAGCAGGTTTGTGAGGTAGGGGGGGGCCTGATTGTTGAGGCCTTTGTGAGTAATGAGGAGGACTTTGAAGTTGATTCTTTGACGGACGGGGAGCCAGTGGAGGTTCTGGAGGACGGGAGTGATGTGGTCTCGGGAGCGGTTGTGGGTGAGGAGGCGGGCAGCAGAGTTCTGGATATGTTGGAGTTTATTGATTAGGTTGGATGGTATGCCGTAGAGCAGGGGTGCCCAACCTTTTTTGAACCGAGAGCTACTTTTAAAGTTGCCAGTCTGCCGAGATCTACCAGTCCAAGTAGAGAGGCGTAGCCATTACTGACAGCCTACTACCAGGTAAATACACACTTCTACTTGTATACAACTGACCTTTGTACGATTAATACTTCATAAAATACTGCAGATCCTTTATCTTAGTATTTAACTGAAGTTACACAACAGTGTTGTTGATACAGAGTTGGAGTTTATTCACACGTCACATACTACAGTGGGTAATGTTTTCAAGAACCATTGAACAGTGCTGCCACATATGACGCAGGAAAAAAAGAAAAGACTCTGAACGCTTTCTTTGCCATTATATAACAATAGTGTTGCTACAAAAGTATAAATTAGGCTTACTAATAAGACAACTCAGATCTGAAGCTACACAGGAATCTGCTGCCAAAGTGCAATAAAAAAGACAAAATTAATAGAATCAAACCCTTTTTTGTTGCATTTTAGTAGATTATAAAAATAAATGCCTTTAAAATAGGATGCAAGCAATAGTTTCTTAACCTGAATTGATAATAGACTATAATCAATTTAAGTTTGCATTCTTATACCATTTTGTACAATAATTATAATGAATAAGTTCAAACAAACTAAAAATCACAGCTGATTAATAACTAACTTGAGTTTTTATTATATCAAAAACCTGTTGAAATGCTTCTGTTATTTTTACTGTTTTTACTATTTTTACTGTTTACAGCCTCCAGGAATGCTTCTTTCACAACTTCGTGAACTTGTGTTTCGCAAGAACGTGACTGACCCGATAAGATGCTCTGGAGCAGCCTTGCTCTTGTTGTTGGGCCTGGTGGAAATGGACTGCTGTGCATTTAGCTGTCCTTTCAGGCCCCTCCCCTTTTGGGAGCGTAGGGCAGAATCAGGAGGGAATTCCGTCTCGTAGCGTTTGTGCACTGTTTTGAAATGCCGCTCCTAAATTACCCTTCTTCGATAAAGCTACGCTCACATTGCAGATGAGACAGATGGACTTTGAATTGGAATAGATAACAAAATAATCATCCTCCCACTCGGAGTGAAAATTATATATTTTGGGCTCTTTTGCTTCTGCCATAATTGCGGTCTTGTGTGTGTGCGGACTGTCACTCCTGTTGACACGGACAACGTCAGCGAAATATTGCCCACTGCCCACCAGCCACGCCCCGACACCTGGGGTCACGCCGGCCAATCACAAAGCTTTGATGCGTTCAAGTGCATTATTCTGGCACAGGAAGATTATGTTATAGGACATTAACGATAAAACAGAATATTGTTGTTCTATTTTTAGACACATCTCGCGATCGACTGGGAATCTCCCTGCGGTCGATGGCGATCGACTGGTTGGGCACCCCTGCCGTAGAGGATGCTATTGCAGTAGTCGAGTCGTGAAGTGATGAATGCATGAATCAGGGTTTCAGCAGCAGAGGAGGAGAGTGATGGGCGGAGACGGGCAATGTTTTTGAGGTGGTAAAAGGCGGTCCTGGTGATGTGATGTATGTGGTGGTTGAATTTGAGCTGACTGTCGAAGATGACTCCGAGGTTGCGGATGTGAGGGGGGAGATAGAGTGTGGCTGTCAATGGTGAAGTTGAACTTCTGGATGTCTTTGATACGGGATGGGGGGGCCGATAATGATGATGTCTGATTTGGCACTGTTCAGTTGGAGATAGTTTGTTTGCATCCATGATTTTATTTCTGAGAGACAGTTGGTGAGAGTGGAGTGTGTTGTGGGGGTGATGGTTTTTGTTGAGATATAAAGTTGGATGCCATTGGCGTAGCAGTGAAATTGAAGGTTGTGGCGACAAATTATTTTTTTTGCATTGTGTGAAAAGAAATGTAAGATGTTGTTTAATTGCTTATATATTTAAGTTCCACGTCACGTTTTCAGTTTTGGCGGCAGTTCTTCATGTTTGTCCAGAAGTCTTCTCATCAGGGCTCCATAAATAGAGAACTACGGCAGATATGTAATATTTAATGCAGCCGAACCGTGTATTGCAATGCCGTTATGTGATGACTTTCAAAGAGAAAAGCAAGCACACTCGGAATAAAGTATTATTTTATATCTGGGAAGGCATTTGCCTTCATCAGATGGAAAGTGTTTTGACCAACAACTTAAGTATTTCTTATAGCTATGCAGGGCATGCAAGCGAGCAAACACAAACAAGTGGAATGAAGAATAACATTTAAATTGTACAATATAATATTGTGGTGGTTCATCTTATAATCCAGTCAAGAGAATGCACCAGACAGCATCTAAGATAACAAATAAAAAATGTCTAGGGGGACGGAGGCCCCCCAAACCCTTCGTGCCATTTCGTCCGCGTGCATTTTTCAGGGCAATCTCTATTGGGCTCAGGGCCATCTGTAAATTAGCTTAGATGGCCCACAGGGCCATCTCCCAAAATCCTTAATGTCATGCACTTGGACTGTAGACCACTTGGAGTAAAATCCATGTGAAAATTGCTTCTCACTGTTCTCAGGTCAAATATGTATATTTGATTAAAAATGCGATTAATTTCGATTAATTAATTACAAAGCCTCTAATTAATTAGATTAATTTTTTTAATCGAGTCCCGGCTCTACTTATTTTTATAACAAGCGTGAAATAAACTTTCATATTTCCTGTAATTATAATCAATCTGAAGCTCCTGCTTTAAGGAATGAGCTGCTGACAGAATAAAGTAAACCCTCTGGAGAGCTGAGAGCTGTTTGTTTCTTAACCTGTTAAGCCCGAGAGGACCCTAATCCGGCTCTGGCGGGTAGTTTTTTCACGAAACTGTGTCTCAGGGCTTCTTAATATTTAAAAACCTATTAATGTGTCATACTCACTGAACGGTTAGAAACTCAGCTAACTGAAGATATGAACCATTTTTACCGAAACAAAGCACAAGTCTCACAAGAAGCGTCTAAATTAGCCCTGAGCGAAAAAATGTACTTACAGATGTAGCGCTTCGTTTCAGACGCCTACCCGTGCGGTCCGTGATCGGCACGGGGTGGGCCCCTGCTGAAAAGGAAAACCCCCCCGCAGGACTTGAAACGCCCCCTTGATAAATACATTTAATTATAATGAAACCAGCTGCAATGGATCATGGATCCACCAGGGGGAGCCGTGAAAAGCTGCCACACTGGAACTCATGTGGAATAAACAGCTGATCTACAGGTATCTGATATAGCGGATATTTGTTAAGATCCATATGTCACGGATAGGATCATATTCTGTGCTAAATAAGAGACATGTAATCATTTACTAAACATCACCATGTTTTTATTTAACAAAATAATGTTTAATTCACGTTGGCGTAAGTACAAAACCATCGCTATGTTTTTAGATCAGGAAATGCATCCGGCTCAAACAAACGATTTTCAATCATCATCCTCACGATCATTTAATGTATCATATGTTCGCGAGTTGAAATGAATGCACTAAATTTAATCCACGTGAGTTTACAAAAACAAAAATAATTGCTTTGTTTTTATATCACATCCGACCGGAGGAAAATGCAGCGGCTCTCACTACCGATCATCCTAATCCCACGGGCAAACAATAATATGTACAGTGTTAATAGTTTACTGTATTATTAGTGTCTAATATTACTGGGGATTTCGGAATGGTACTGGATTTTGATTTATTGTATCGGCTTCATATCGCAATATATTCCCGAAGTCTGAAATGCAAAAATGTCCCACATTAGGGCAATTCACCCTACATTTAATCATTCAAACAAAATCATATTTCGTTTCTTTTTAACGAAATAAATGTGGTTTAATCCACATAATTTACTGTGTTAATTGTTTACTGTAGTATTGTGCACATTACTTTTCGCTGCTTGTTGCACCTGGTTAGAAGCTAAACTGCATTTCGTTGTCTCAGTACCTGCAATAATATGTGCAATAACAATAAAGTTGAATCTAATCTTGAGCAGGAACAAATGTATTTAGGCTACTTAGTACATATCTGACATACACGATTAAACACATTTGTGCATTTTTTAAACCGAGTCATGCCGAGTCCGGAGGTGGCGGCACATTAAAGTGTGCACCTGATTGTTTAACTTGAAGGTGCCTGATGACATTTCGTTTATTTTTAACGGAATAAATGTGGTTTAATCCACATAATTTAGGCCTACTGTGTTAATTGTTTACTGTAGTATTGTTTAACTTGAAGGTGCCTGATGCAGAGTCCTGCACGGGTCTGATTTTCAAGACCCGCTCCCGCCCCGCGACGTGCAATACCAAACCCGCCCCGCTGCCCGCACATATTGCCAATTAGTTCCGCAACCCGACCCGTCGGCACAAGATCCGCAACCCGACCCGAACCCGCATAGCCTAGCCTATATATGAGTAGTGAAAACGTGCAATTATTAACACATGCAGTTGCATATTTGTCTCAAAAAGTGTGGGATGTTGGTTATTTTCTCCATCTAGGAACCAAAAGCCTCCCAGACGTTGGATTTTGCTCTTGGGGAAGTGTTATTGAAAATGCTGTATTCTCCACTAGCTTTCACCTCAGCCATTTCAAATGTGGCGCGTACAGTAGCAGATCGATGCGCTGCAGAGGTTATGATTATGCGCGGTCCCGCGGGGGAGAAGTCTGAGGATTTAAACATTAAACTAAATTATTATTATTTTAATATATTTATTATGCAATACCCGCGACCCGACCCACATCATTTTTGTTTTACCCAGAACCGAACCCGGAAAAAAAGCGTTTGAAAAAATACCACCCGCGAATCACCTTTTTTGCGGGTCACCCGATGCAGGACTCTGGCCTGATGTGAACATTTCCAGAAGAACTCTAGCTTGAATGGCCTTTGTATGTATACAGTAGGCCTACAATACAGCCCAACCATGTACACCTTCCTTTTTTCCCATCCAAAGTTTGAATTGGATAAAGGTAATGGTTATCGATGGTGCTTTTATAGCCTATTGTATACTAACTGTGTGATTTATATTGCTTTTCAAATGCATATATGGCCACCCATTTACACGACTCTTCCCGTCAAGAATATGAATAGAACTGAGGTAGATCACTTTACATTTCTGCAAATTAATTTTTAATCACACACGTCTCCCCGTCCCGAAAATGATAAATAAAATAAAAAGAGGAAAAAAATGTCAAGTTCAGTTTTCAACGTTTTATTTAAAATAAGTGACATAACAGACACCATACTGTAGGTCTATCTGCTGCGGAAACCAGGATGAGCTATTTCGGGATCTGTTTTTCGGGGGCTCCTCAGTCTCTCATTTACCCGGCTCCTGATCTTATGCCACTGGTCAATGTTCAGATTTGGGAACCAATTGGAAACATAGGACTCAATATTTTTCAACCTCTTGAGGGGAAAAAGGGAAGGTGTAAATGGTTGAATGATGAATAAACAGTGAGGAGGGGTACCGTATGAATACATTGATATACACAGCAACCCAGCCTGTGAGCAGTATGAACACCAATGAGCGCTCAGCTGGAGATACCAGCGAGTCGAGAGAGATAATGATATCTGCATTTTCTCTTTTGGTTTGATTAGGACACATCCTGGGGATTGTGTTTACAAACATTGACCAGACCGTTCACCAGCCCCCACCCCCCATGTTGTCTATGCTGTCCTGTGTTGCGAACTCTTTGTTTATAACGAATTGCCATCGGAATGTGTGGAGGAAGGGTTACATTCCACAGCTCTCCCCCTCCCCCACTCTGTAGGTTTTTGTTTGCATATTTCTATGCCGTAATTCATACTGGTCCTCTCACGCACATACATTCTCCTTGCAGTATACATACATAGGCTATATGAGTCCGTGTATCTACGGACCATTTGTTTTTCTTTATTAAAAAAGTAAACGGAAGAGCGTCTGAGAGGCGTGTTTGCCCTTTTGCTTTTTACCTTACTAAATGGTCTAATGGTCAGTGGAGCGAGGGGGGAGGCCCGCGAAACTCGCGGAAGTGATTTCAAAACAAAAAGCACTCGTTTGCTTGGAACAAAGAAAACGGCCAAGACACACATTGAGTCCAGAAAATGAATGTTATTAAGGGCTGTAAATATAATAAGCCTGTGTCTAAAATTGACAACAGGCTTATTATATTTACAGCCCTTAAGATACACTTTTGTGTTTAACAGCTGACCACCATGACATACTTTGTTTTAGTAGATTTTGCATGAGAGCAAAATGTATAAATATGAGCATTAAATTATATGAATATGAGAACAAAATGCATGACTGTGTGAGTGACAATATATGAATGTGTGCATTGAAATATGATAATATGAGAGCAAAATGTATGAATGTGTGAGTGTAAATATATACGTGTGTGAGAGTGAAAATGTAAGTAAAAGGAGAATATATGTGTGTAAGAGTGAAAATGTATGTATGTAAAAGGAGAATATATGTGTGTAAGAGTGAAAATATGCTGCATTTTGAATATCCGATAGTCCACCATTTCCACCGGAAATATCAAACATTTAATAAAAGTGAAAAACAATGAACAAGACTTAACGTATTCATCATAATTAATTATATTTATTTCGTATTGATGTAGGATTTTTGACTTTGTTTAGAGCAGTGATCTTCTACTATATGAAAATGTTGGACCCAAAATCACAAAAAAAACGTAAAAACAGATTTTGAAAATGATTATTTTTCATATAGGTAACACAAACATACACAACGAAACCATTTAAAAGCTGGAAATATATACATGGGGTGTCACTATGACAATGTGAAAGTTTGATTGAGGTAGCATGGGATTTCATTCTGATAAGGCAAAAGTGTTATTATAAATATAATACAAATATATATATATACACATTATGTACAAAAATCAGTTTTTTCTGTCTTTATCTGTGCCACGCTTCAAAGCGGTTTCTGTCAACTACGACACCGAGGGCAATATCACAGATTCCTCCTCCTCCTCCATGTCAAAAAACAAGCTTAAAGCTTGACACACGTTCAGAGTTCTCTTCATCATAGTTGAATCTTCAAAACTCTAAATCTATCTAACTATATCTAAATTCTCAATGTTTGTCTGTCACTTTACTTCAATCGCAGTCTCCCGCCACCTCTCTTCGTCTCCCGCCGCCTGTCTTCGTATATCTTCGTCTCTCTCCATTTCCCGCCGTCTTTCTTTGGTTCCCGCCGTCCCTCTTCGTCTCTTTTCGTCTCATTTCGTATCACTCCGTTTACCTAATTACCTCACCCCCTCCCTGGTAAATACATCCTGTTGAGCAGAATCTACAGTTTCCAGTATTTTCCGTTTCGTAAAATGATAAAATACAGCGAAGATATTAAGATATGTGCTTCCATTATTCATACTTCTGAAATATATCTGTATTAACTTTATATCATTGTATGTCCGTGTTTATTGGGTCTTTTTGCATGAAACAAAGACTGGCATATAATTTCAAGCCAGTACTTTTGACAGAAATACACATATACATCCTGTTGAGCAGGATCTACAGTTTCCAGTATTTTCCGTTTCGTAAAATGATCAAATACGGCGAATATATTCAAATATGTGCTTCCATTTTTCATACTTTTGAAATGTATTAACTTTATATCATCGTATCTCCGTGTTTACTGGGTCTTTTTGCATTAAACAAAGACTGGGATATAGTTTCAAGCCAGTACTTTCGACAGAAACACACGGCAATGTTGTACGGACTGTTGTTTTTATGCGCCACCGGCTTGAACAGGTCATGTAAATCCTGTAATTGAACTAATGGGGAAATTGGGCAATGCCCTCTAGCAATTTGGCAACACCCCCAGCCACTGGCATCTGCTGGGCTTTTGACTGGGACACACCCATTTGAGTCTGATTTGGAGTGCTACATCTGTAGCACAGAACTCAAGGTAAAAATACCCTTATTATCGTAACTGCACAAACAAGATATCCGATTAAAGCTGAGATTCCACAGATTATATAGGTATTGGTATCATCACAGAGCAATCAGAATTCGCGAAAAGAAAACACAGACATCACAACACGAGATTGTCTCACCTTAGCTGTTGGTTTCTGATCAAAAGTCGTGTTCAATGGCATTAAAATGATAAAAAAGCGAAGGATTCACTCTGAGAAAATAAGATCAAATCGACTCCCTAATTAGTCATTCCAAAAACTTTGATTCGCCACTTTTTTGCATTCAATTTTTAAAGCAACTTCAGTCCTAATCAAAAATACCAAATATGTAATCATTGTCAGGATTTTAACCCTTTAAATGCCATTTTGAAAACATCAAATCACTGTTTTCCATATAATACATATCTGGGGAGTGGCTTCTTTTTTTATCACAGTCTTGGATATGTCACAGATAGTGAGAGTAGAGAGTGATACGGAGGATGACGGTTATAAAGACACGTGTTTCTGAGACACTTTAAAGAGGCGTTAGACGTACCGGCTGCAGTCTGAAGACGACGGGGATCTTCTTCTCGGAGCAGACGGCGACCAGGTTGTCCGGCAGCAGCTGATTGGCCGACAGGAACTGATCGTCCCGCCCCTGATCAATCAGGACGTCCAATGGAGGGCCGGGGTACGAAGCAGCCAATACTGTGGCATCGTACTCCTGGAAAACACACACACACACACACACACACACACACACACACACACAGTTACACACAAACGTCAACATTTATTGAAATACTAAAATAGTTGACGGTTATTTACTGTATCGTTCAGTAGATTCAGTTTGCATTAAAAAGACAAATCATCGTAACAAACGAGTCAATATACAAACGTCATAAAGCTCTGGAGGCTCCAATAAATACTTAAATAGCTAGAATAGATATTAAAGAAACAGAAAAATAGGTGCTTTTTCTACACTATAAACCTCCAGCTTGCTTTTAAATGCTCTTTAAAAAAGATTACTAAATGAGATCATGATAATTATTTCTAAAATGAACATAAACTATGCGTATCTAACCAAAAAAATCTGCTTTAATCCATCTTTGTTTTCATATATTTTGCACATTCTTTAGACAAGCTAAACACCTGAAGTACTTCTACACATCATCTAAAGTACGAGTCTAAACAAGTTAAATATCTGCAGAAATACGTGACTTCACAGACTCTTCTGCAGGATACATTAACAGCTACTAGCATAACACACTTGAATCTGTGGTGGAGCTAATGCATTGTGGGTAATGTAATTACCCAATAAGATCAGTATCATTATTTCCAAACTTCACATAAAATATTTTCATTTAACCAAAATTTCTGCTTTAACCCATCTTTGTTTTCATATGTGACCTGCTCTATCGAAATCAGTCGCATTCACCCGAAGACACATTTTGAGTTGTATACACTGTTGGAAAGAGGAGATTCCAAGCTTTCTAATGATATCAGGATTGTTTTTGTACTCCAAATATTAAGCAAAATATGTCACATTATATAATGACTGTCACCGAGTCATCATTTTGAGATAAAGGCCTTCGAAGTTTTCTCTTCTCTGGAATCCATCGATCTGATTGATTATTAGTGGAGCACATGATCAAAGTAGTACGGAGGGAAGATATATTCGTTTGGATTACTGGGGGAAGCTCGCGAGTGTGTGTGTGTGTGTGTATACGTGTGTGTGTGTGTGTATTTGTGTATTTTTGCGTTTGTGTGTATTGTTTGTTTCCCGGGGAAAACACTCACGAGAAACACCGGCTGTTGTTATGCCTGCTGTGACGTCAAGTTACTCCGTTCTCCGCTTGTAATTATGCCGAAGCTTCAAAGTTGTATTTATCATCTGACTTTGCCGAAACAAGTTTAATATTCTGAAAGCCAAGACTTTGTTTATTTGAAATCAGATGAAAACAAACTGTAACGGACCCTGCCGTGTTATCTATGATTACTATACGCTTACATTCATAATGTCAGCTGGAGGGAGGGGGGGCGGCGCTGCGGAAGAGCAGATTGCGAGTGAGAGGTGCCTGTCTTCGTCCCTTTACAAGCTTCAAACATGTATCTATCGTGTGATTTTGGAAATAAAAGTTTCATATTCTGAAAGCCAAGACTTTGTTTATTTAAAATCAAACAAAACACCCGAACCCCCGAAAAACTAGTTTCTTACGCAAATCCACGTTTATTTTGAAATGGAGCCGTTGCGACTTCCGACTGATTTCGATAGAGCGGGTCACATACATGTTGTACGTTCTTGTATTTTATACAACCACAACAAAAATATATATGTTTTTAGTGTGATGATGAGATCTGATGACACTCAGGTGTGTTTCCTCTCACCTGCCAGGGGTCTCTGTCCGACCCCAGGTATCCAGAGAAAGCCTTCTGACCCCTGGGACTCTGAGCCGGGTTACAGATCGGAGCAAACGCTGACACAGTCTGAGGAAACACGGGAGAATCAGAAATAAGGACCAGAATATGTGAACACACACACACACACTGGATTCAAGATTCAAAGGTGTTATCATCATATGCTCAGCAGCTACAGTGTAGAAATGGCAATGAAATTCTTCTGACCTGAGCTCCTCCAACAATGCAACATATATCATAAAATACAAATAGTGCAAGAAGTCTACATATATGTAAATAGAATATGATATGTAGAAGATTAGCATTGCACTCAGGGTCAAATACCAACAGACACACAGAGGTAAAGACAGAGTAACATGTGCATGCAGGTAGGGAAGGAAACAGCTGTTTATATGTGTGATGTGTGTGTGATAAACAACACTTACAGGTCTCCTATTGTACTGTTTTTAGGCAGATATTACAGGTCTCAGATATATAAAAACATGTCTATGAAGTATTTTGCTCAAAATACCAAACAGATCATTCTAGCCTCAAACCCTCTATTTCAGCGCTGATATTTGTTGCCATCCGCACGATATTAGTCCTGGTGCAACAGTTCACCACCAGAGAGTTTCACAGGCAGTTAGGGAAAAGGTTCTATAAAAATCAAACAATTTGAAATGTTGTTGATCACTGCTAAAACAAAGCTATTTTCCATCGTTCCTGTGACCTAGTGTCCAAAAGTATAGTTTAAATATAATGCCTATAAAACCCTGCCTGCCGTCATTGTTGTTTTATTTAACACTTTTGTTAAACACTAGATCCCATGTCTTTCAAAATATACTTCATTGCCCACCAGGGGCGGTTCTGGGGGAGACAGTAGACTTTGGACCCCCCTGTGGCACCCCTAAAAAAAAGAATAGGCGGAACTAACGACTATTTGTCATTCTACCCATTAGAGCGTAAAAACTGTAACTATAAGTATCTGAAATAAATATGTGTACTGAAACAAATACCAATAGCTGTATTGCATTGTTGTTATGCGCAATTACTTCATACTGTCTTTGTCTTTTTCGTCCTGCATTTATTGGGCCCCCTTCAGAAAAGAACTGGCCCCAGCCTGGCCCCCCCAGTGAAATTGGTCTAGAACCGCCACTGTCGATAATTGCAGTGTAGATATATGTACTGGGTTTTCTGTTACTGTAAAATATGGGCTTTTTAGCTATAGCTAGCTCATTTTTCAGATGGGTCCGTTGGGTTGTCCTTAGGCAGTGTTCAAAGACATCCGGGGTCCTACAGCGGTACCATGCTCTCTCTGTTCATGCTCTGAGGTCCGGTTGAGGACAATGACCCTACTACTGTATGCCAATGATCCAAGTATCAGCAAGTTAGTTCCTCTGATTCTGATTTGAAATGGTATAAAACAAGTCAGATAGTGGGAATGCTGACACAGCATTCCCACTATCTGTTATGCTAGGAACAACATTCTTTATTACTCCGCCGGGTTATTTTGCGCCACTTCTCCTCCCACATTGAACATCGCAGAAACTTTGTTCAAACATCAAAACGTTCAGCTCGGTCGGGAATCAATTGCAATTACTTTTATCATTCATAACTTTCATAATTCCAGAGATACATCCCATAATTCATCAAATGTTTAACATGGAAGTCAATGGAGAAACTCTTCAGACTTCAACAATCTTCATGCAACTTCAACTGCTAACTGCTCCTTCTTGAACTGCTAACTGCTCCTTCCTACTTTCACTCAGAAACCTCATTCCAACTTTAAAATGTTACCCATCTTCCCGACATTATTCGTGTAACACAACTTTTAAATCTGATTCGTACTTTTAGAGATATTAAACATTGTTCAGACCTTGGTAAAGAGGCCTTCTTCAGATGTTAGAGTGCGTGATGTCACAGCTAGAGTGGAGGACAGATTTAATTTTGCCTTCATATTTTCTTTTATACCTGCCATAATTCCCAAACCCTACTTTCCTGAGACATAATTGTTCATGACAAACGTAGGAAAACATCTCGTAGCTTGAAAGATAACAAAAAATAAGCAACAACAATTTAACAACATGCCTCTTGAGGGCATGAAGTGACAAAAACGATCAACATGTCTCCATTAAAACCCATTATAAGTTCAGCCTCATCTTTCCCCACCACAGCCGCCGCACACCTTTAGTTAATCTGCCAAAAAGGCCACATCATTAACCCGAAAGTACACAAAAAGCACACTTCAGATGCTCAAGTTCCTTGACATGCTTCACACTTTGAAATTTCATCTGTTACGGTTCTTCAACAAAACGTTCACATGTAACAGGTTTATCTCTCATTCAGAACAATGAAAATGCTCTCCTCTCACTGATCACCATGGAAACCTTTGATCTCTGGACACGTCGTTAGCTCAAATATAAACACCTGTGTCACGGAACACCATGATGTGATAACTCCAATTGACATCATTAGAGCAGCAGACTAATGACGTGGTCACTGGAGAAAATCTTTTTTTTCTTTTTGTTTAGGGACACACTGGATGAAGGAGATTGTCCCTCTGATCATGAGTGGAGGAGATCCAGAACCTGTTGACAATATTGTTAACTGGAAACGTGTTCCCTGGCTTGAATTGCAGCAGACCGCCTCCCTCAAACTTGAACAAAGGCCCTCTCCACGACTGTTGACTACACACTTCCAGTACAACATGATGCCACCATCTTTCTTTGAAGTAAAGCCAAAGGTAAACCTATCAACTAAGGTGGATCAGATTCAATGTGATAAACACAGACAGTATGTGTGAAGGAAAGGGTCTGACGTCATGTCATCACTGCAGGTCATCTATGTGACGAGGAACCCCAAAGATGTGTTCACATCGTCTTTTCATCATCATGAGGCGGCTTCCTTCCTGGTGGACCCAGGCCCACAGACCCAGTTCCTCCACAACTTCCTTGATGGAAAAGGTTTTTCTGATTTTACAGCTATGTAATGTTTAGAATGCATTCATAACAAGATACATATCAGTAAGTGGGCCGAAAACTGTTAAAAAACCTTTTACCTGGTAACATGATTTAAAGGGGACTTATCATACACATTCTCAATTGTGTTTTGGGATTGTACTAGCCCATGATTACGAACTTTAATGTTCAAAAAACATATGAAGATGAAGAGCACATCATGCACATCTCCTATGAACAGATGATGGTGAGACTCAGGAACAATCCTCAAATCTGCCTCAAATCACTTCCAAATATTTCCCCAATAATTCTGACCTTGATTTAGCAATCATCTTCAAACTCCTCCTTCTAAGATATTGTATACTGGGAGAGCCACTGCAGGTCTATGAGCGTATCTGTGTTTGTCTGCAGGACCTGAAGGACTCTGTTTGCAACATGGCTCAGTTCCTGCAGAAATCTCTGGACGATGAAGCGATAGAGAAGATAGCCGACCGATGTTTGTTCAAGAACATGAAGAAGAACAACATGTCAAACTACTCTACTGTTCCTCGAGAAATACGGGACCAGACAAAGTCTGGGTTTCTCAGGAAAGGTGAGTGTCATTAAATAATACATACTATACAAAATGTGTATTTGAATCTGGAGGAGCTATAACCGAGGATACACTGATGTATTTCCGTTACATCCTGAAATGATCTGTTCATGAAATACATAATGATGTTTATGGAGAGTTTGCTGGGCTTTATTGTTTTATTTTCTCACTAATATTGCACTATCTAGTCATAGCATGTCTTTGGGGGTAGAGCATTCTGAGTCATGTTTGGTGGATGGTATCAGGACCATCAGGGAATCCTCACATAGAAACTGACATACTACACGAAGTAAGCTAAGTAGCCAATATAAGACAGCAGTACAGATAAATGTGGGCTCACTATTTGGCAATATGACTAAGTCATGAACCTGCTTGCCTTATAGTGAACGGATGAAGATCACAATGATTAATAAAACATTTAATTTCCAATCAAAAATGTCTGCATCAAATGTTTTAACTAAATCACAGAAAATGTTGCTCCTCCTCAATTTTACAATATTTGTATTTTTCGAGTTTCATTTAAAGGAATGGTCCACTCATTAGATAATTAATCAAAACTTCAGTATTTAGTGAAACGTTATGTTTAAACCATACCCTGAAGAAATCAGCGATATTCCCCGGTAAATAATGATTTTATAGCTCTTTTTTATCAAGACCTGTATATTCCGTCTGGCCGCCGCCATGTTTGCCATTTTCAGTAGTCACGTGATGGTCGTGACGTCATCCATGCGTTCACTTTGTCAACACACGGAAACATGGTGGAGTATTTCAGTTCGGACTCGTCAGCAGAGGAACAAGTTTTGACCAATGTGAAGAGATTGGATGGGGGAATTCAGCCATACATATCAGTTTGACAATACGACACCCTCTGTCCTAAGACCCTCACATCGTACAAGGAAAAACTTCAGAAGAAAACCCACAGTTTAAAGGGAACATGGGAGAAACCTTAGGGAGAGCAACAGAGGAGGGATCCCTCTCCCAGGACGGACAGACGTGCAATAGATGCCGTGTGTAAATTGAAAAGATAATACATTTGCAACATAGGTAGTCCAAATGTTTGGAAATGCATGTGTGTATAATGGGAAGATGATATAAGATACTATATGTATGCATGTAGTACCACCCTTGCTAGCGATTCCCTCTCTAGTTTAGCATACTCAGCTTCGTTGTCCCTGGCCATAGAATCACGATTTTATGGGGCCGGAAAAACTGGGGGGAAATACACACTAGCCGGTACTACGCTATATGGAAAGGCCACCAAAAACTGTCCTGGCCTGGACGTTAAAACGGGGCTAGCCGCTGCAATGGAAATGCGCTATAACATACCTTATTCTTACTCCGAGCACTACTTCTGCTCCTCCGTCGCTTCACACTTGCAGAGGGCGATTTCTCTACTGGCCGAACTGGTGTCCTGGTCGGTGATGACACCAGAATGACCGATGGTACTGCATCTCCATTGAGTAATGGTTGTTCTTTAAATCCCATGTTATGTTTGATCATACTCTCAGAGTAGTCGTCCGGAAATGTGAAATGTTCGCTGCATACATGAGCCTGTAAATCTCTCGGTTCGGGCCGGCCACATTTCGCTAGCCACTGCCTCCGAATGTACTTCTTATGCTTACCTTTTGGCAACAGATGGAACCGAGCATTCCGTGGATTGTTCCTATCCGAATTATGGCAATATTTCGCGATACAGTGAGGCATATTTGAATAGAGAAACTACAGTAAATAACATGGAGATCAACGTGTCTTCGAAAACCAAACGCATGGATTACGTCACGTCCGGGAAATGGCGGCGCCCACAGTGTTGATGTTATTTCGGTATATAATCAGTTTAAAATCACTGATAATGTCATCGGATTAAAAAAAAAAAAAGAGAGACTGGCAGAGACTGGTCTGTTTTATCGGATGATAATTTTTAAAAAATGAGTGTCATGAGCATACCATTCCTTTAATCTATTCATCTGCCCTGCTTTTACACATCCTCATCTTTGCATTTACGTTTATTTTATATAAAGATAGAATAGAAGAATAGATACATATATTCGGAGGGATGAAACGATGGGTTACATATTGTAGCCCTAGTCATATAAGCACAGGTGGAGCCCTCTACTGGACTCTATGGGTACTACCCCTTGACCTCACTATGCGAGCGTTCACCTACTGAGATATCTTTAAAAGTAGCTGTCCCTCTGGGCGGGCCTACCTGAGAGCGCGTGCAAGCCCACCGTATATAAGGCGGCCTCGCCTCCTGACTGTCATCCTACACCCTCTTCAGCGAGCACAGGACAGACAGGGCCCCTAGTAGAGGGCTCCGCCTGTGCTTATATAACTATGGTATAATACGTAACCTATCGTTATATCTCACAGGCTCCGCCCTCAACTGGAATATAGAGTGGCGAAGTCCCTCCCCTTCCGGGGGACCTCCATGGGACCTTATTTTGGAACAATTATGTATTGAAGTCAATGGAGAGAGAAATATTATCTTTCGATCCCGTTTTAATTGTACCACGAATTACACATTATATGTTAGGGTTAGGGTTAGGGTTAGTTACTAATGTTTTTGCATTGAAATTGTCTCTGCATTGTACAACATTGTACAATACATGAACCCTTTTCAATACTAAATAAAGTCCATCAATTGAAAAATTCAATACCTCACTTTCTTACCCATACTAAAGCACTCCCCTCTCCGCCTCTTCCTCCAGGTGCTGCAGCCTGGTTCTCTGGGTACTCTATGTCCATATTTAAGACACTTTCCCCGCATTTTAATCACTATTTCGGCCTTGGAAAGTGAGGTTCTCTACACACTTTTTCCCCTAAAAGGATTTTAAATCATTATTTTTGCATTTAAATGCATTTGTTATCATTAATATGGTTCCATGAAACAATGCACATACACTGGAGCTCACTGGGGTCCTGTATATGCTTTAATCAGGCGGTTTTAACACTTTTTTCCATGAAAATAATTGTTATTACTGCACAGAAACGCACTCATAACACCCTTATTACTTATCGTAGCTGCATGTCCAACCCATTGATTAGCATCATGAGAAGACACAGAATCGATCTATATTATCACTCCATGATAAGAACTCGCGAAGATATTACAAGAACAGACATCAAAACATGTGGCGCTAGGTAGCTAAAACGGCAACTTGGCTTACCTAGCTGGAAGCAGCGGAGCTCGGCAACAGGACCACGCCCCAAAGGATGGGGAGTGGCGACATTGACCCGGTAGAACCTGGAGAATGCGCCAGACGATGACCACGATGCCGCAGCGCAGATGGTCTCCAGGGACACCCCTCTCAGGGCAGCTCAAGATGTTGAGATGCTCCTCGTAGAGTGACATCTCACCCCTGATGGCGGGGGCGGCCACTGGCCCCATAGGCATGTGTGATTGTATCCACAACCCAGTGGGACAGCCGCTGTTTTGAGAGAGCACAGCCCCTTCTCGTGCCGCCATGGCAGACGAAGAGCTGCTCTGACTGTCGTATATGGGCCGTAGCAACAATATACGCCTCTAGGGCACGCACAGGGCACAGCAACTCAGTTGTGCCGTTCTCCTGTGGGACATTAAAGCGCGCCAGATGGATAGGCCGACTGAAGTGGGCTAGTGGAAGCACTTTGGGCAGGAACGCCACGTTTGGCCAGAGGGCAACACCCGAGCCATCGGAGTTCCACCTCAGGCATGTATCACTCACAGAGAGGGCATGTAGCTCTCCAACTCATTTCCCTGAGGTCATGGCCAGCAGAAATGCTGCCTTCAGGGACAGCCACTTAAGCTCCACCTGGGCTAGGGAGGAGATGACAGGGCATTCAGCCCTAGGGGCAAGTCCCAAGCTGGAGCCCTCGGGGTGCTAGGCGGACGCAGCCATAAAGCCCCTCTCAGGAAGAGGGACAATAACCTGTGGCGCCCCACTGTGGCGCCGTCCACTCCCACATGACGGGCAGATATAGCAGCCATATAGACCTTCAAGGTGGAGTGAGAACGGCCACTGTCTAGAAGAGACTGCTGTCTGGGCAACAGCGTACCTGCTGTCCCAAGGAACACGCACATTCTTGCCCCCCAGTAGGGTTAGAAAGTGCGTGAGTGCAAGCTGCACAGCCCGAAGCTCTAGCACGATGGCATGGCGTGCACCCTCCTGGGAAGACTAATGACCCTGAACGGTCCTGCCCTGCCGTACTGCACCCCACCCTGAGAGACCTGCACCTATGGTGACGGTCTCCTGGCGGGATGGGATGGCGCCCATGGGCACGCCCATCAGGAGATAGGCCCCTCCAGTGTGACCGAGAGTGGAGGGCAACGCTGCGACACCCTGACTTCCCTGAGCGTCCAAGTGAAGGCTGTTCAGCCACATCTGCATGGGGCGCAACGCCAGCGGGCCCAAGGGCACAATGGCAGAGGCAGCCTGCCCAAGGGCCGAAGGAACTGAATATAAGGCACCATGTTGCCCGGCCCACGTGGAAGTAGGCATCCCTCAATTCCACGGCTGTGCATGTGCTGTGGTCAGCATATATAGTGGTAGCACCTTCAAGAATCTGTTGATTCCTCTGAGGTCCAAGATCAGGCGAAATCTCGCTCACGAGAAAGTACGCCAAGTAGAACCCCCTGGGCTAAGCAGAGGGTCTACTGGCTCGATTGCGTCCTTGGACAGAAGGACGGACAACTCTTGGGCCAGAGCTAGGGCCTCTGCCGGATCGCTGACGACTGTCATTTTGGCCGGGCCGAAGGCTAGGGGCCGGAACTTGCGGTTCGTACCCCTGGGTTAAGGTGGAAACCACCCAAGGGTCGGAAGTACAGACAGCCCCGTAACTGAGCTGGAACTGGGAAAGCAGCCTACGACGGTCGTAGGCCAGACCTGGCGACGAGTCTGCACCAATAAGGACATAACTCGTCCCCCTTCCCTAGACATTAGGGCAAAGGCTTACAGTGATGCATCACTGAGGCCCAGCAAAGAAGGCTCAGCCGGTGCCTGCTGCAGAGAGGTAGAGAAAGCCAGTATCAGATGCATGCCGCTGTGTCGTATGCCCTACAGAGCAGCTCGTTTGTGACCCTGCACTGAGGCCGAGGGCACCTGGCATCAGGAGCCCAAATCGGGGAGGCGATGGCAGGCTCAATGGATGGCAAGCGACCCAGCCCCACCCTCACCGGATCCTGCATGGCAGCAGAGTGGGAGAGGGCCCTGGTGTCTCTCCAGCCTGCATGGAGCTCCCTCAGGTACTCCTCTGAAGGAGGAAACAGTGGGAGTGAAAAGGGGCAGGGTTATGCCAGAAAAAGGCGCTAGCCTGAGCCGAGTCGGCCTGCAGAACCTGAAGCTGCAAGCGTAACAAGGCTGCACGAATAATGGCCGCCGTGAAGGCGTCCTCCGTGCTCTGCAGAGAGCTCTGAGCAGAGGAGTGGGAAGCCTCCTCTGGGGTGAGCTGGGCTCCGCCCCCCCCTTCATAGAAGAGGTTTGTCCCGAGCCGCTAGCGACATGGCATCCTCAAGTAGAGGTGTGGCAAACCGAAGGAGGGCCAGGCGGCAAGCTAGTAGCCCCCGCACTGGCCCCTGGCTGAAGGGCCAACAGGAGCGACTTCGTCTGCTCCATGACGGCAGCTAACCGACCCACCTTAGAGGACAGCCTGTTTCTAGCCCTCTACCTGGGGGGTGAACCCATAGCCATCCCATTTGGCCATCCCATCCCATGCATAGACCAAATGCTCGAGGCCAAGGCAGAGGGGGGGCAGCGGTGATGGCCGTCCTCGGGCTCAAGAGAAGCCATACAGGCGCGACATGAATGAGCCAGTCTATAGGTAGCCGGATGCAGCGTAGCCGGGAGTGGGCGCGAGAACACAGCCTTCCCCAGCTACCTGCTGAACGGAAAGAGTAGAGAAATGCTCCTACTTGCCGAAAACAAAGAGGGATGTAACTACACCCACGTTACCGGCAGAGGGAGCGGGAGCGAGAGCACTGCCTTCACCTAGCTGAATTAAATAAAGATGTTTAATAGGACAGTTTTAGCCGGGCGGCTGCTGCTAGAATCAAGCAACACGTCTACCAGGAACGGGGGCGAGAACACTGCCTTCACTGGTTGAGTTAATAACGAATGCCAGGTGCAGCGTACCCGGGAGCGGGTGCGAGAACACAGCCTTCACCGGCTACCTGCTGAACGGAAAGAGTAGAGCAATGCTCCTACTCGCGGAACACAGAGAGGGATGTAACTACACCCACGTTACCGGCAGAGGGAGCGGGAGCAAGAGCACTGCCTTCACCTAGCTGGATTAAATAAAGAAGCTTAACAGGGCAGCCACGTCAGATGTTAGCCAAGCGGCCGCTGCTAACAATCAGAGTAATACGTTACAGGGAGCGGGAGCGAGAGCACTGCCTTCACCAGCTGAGTTTAAATAAAGAAGCTTTAACAAAACATGCAAGATGTTAGCCAAGCGGCTGCTGCTAACAATCAAACAATACGTTTACCGGGAGCGGGAGCGAGAGCACTGACCTCACCGGCTGAGTTAAATAATGAAGCTTAACAGTACACGCAAGGTGTTAGCCAAGCGGCTGCTGCTAACAATCAAGCGAGATCAAGTCAACACAAATGTTTAAGACCAGACAACTAGCTTCTAAAGAAGAGAACAGCCCGCATAAACCATAGGCCATGGTCACAGTAGTAACCATAGCCAGTGCTTACATAGGGACCGTAGTTACAGTAGTAACTATGGCCAGTACTTACCTTACTCTCTGCATCTAAACAAAAAACGGGCAAATTATGGCACACTTGGCTTTCCATACAATTGAATGAGAGACGCAGCTAAAGCTGGGACTCAAATGCTAATGATAGCTCGGGCACAACGCCACAAGCAGAACTCTCAAAAGAGCATAATAAGGGCAACTTTATGGGAGAGGAAGCGGGAAACACTGTCGTCACCAGAAAGTCTAATCCAAACAATACATAAGACAGCAATCAGGACAACTTAGCTGGGAGAGGGTGCGGGAACACAGCCATCACCAGCAACAAGTTGACACAAACCTGTCCGTCGAGGCTCTGCACAGCCGGCCACAGCTCCTGGAGGACGCGTTAACAACCCGTAGCTCCGACTGTCAGTCGCGAAGCTGCACGCGGCCAGCTGCACGCGGCCAGCTGCACGCGGCCAGCTGCTTGCAGAGAAATCCCTCAGATCAAATGTTCAAACCTGAACGCTGTAGGCTACAAGAATGTAGCCGCGGTACTCTCGCGAAGCGAGAAGATGAAAAGGAACCGATCCACTAATGACGCCGGCCTATGTAGCCGTAGTCACGTGGGTCACAGGTGACTTTGTTGTTATTGGTACTCGAACTGCGCATGCGTGCGATGGACATATCCAGAGCTATAAGCACCGCCTCTGGCGGTCATTAGGGACGAAATAGAAACCTCCTTTAGCTTAGGAACCACTGGACCTCCCTAACCGAAAGGAGAGGAGAAATGCTGCCCCACAATGCCTTGTAGCCGCAGCATTTGCGTCACACAACAGTCGGCCGTTCACGGAAACAAACGATTATGACGGAGAAATTATATAAGTTACGGTGCTTATTAAGCATTTTAAAACGTATGTGGTAAGTTGCCAAAGTGCTTTGTTTTGAACATTCATCAGTATTATAATCAAAAAGAGAAATATGAACGTTAGTTTTTACTGAAATGATCAAATAAAGTCAACATTTCACTGAGCTGTGTGGGGGTTTTTAAAAGATGAATGGTGATATACACAGTGATAGGCATAGGCGTGAGGCTCAGGTTTGGGAAGGCTAAATAACTTTGTTTTACTTGACGCTGCCCGCCTCCGGCGTCTATAGAAAAGAGATCAACTCAGTGAAAGCACCGCCTGCTGACCAATCAGAGCTCAGTGTGCGGAGTTTAAATCTATCAAGTCATATTACGGGATAAAGGAAATACAGTTTAAACTGCAGTAGCCTGCAGAGAAGACGCCGACGTGTCGCACTTACATTCATATCACATCATCAATCAGATCATCGATCATATAATATCATATCATATATGTCCGTCATATTACAAAAACAATATTTCCGTCTGAGTCAGCTTCTCGAGCCGTATCTGGCCGTGCAACACTTAGGCTACATTGTCACACACAACAGAAGTATTATTTTAAGCAACACATTAAGTTGACGAAACACTCACATGTAATTAAAGTCAGATCCACTCGTGTCTTAGACGGGGCAGTGATATCATAAAACTGCTATACGCTTTCAAACACTGTAGTTTAACAATTGTTATATATTCACCTTGCAGGTGCAACTATGTGGCTTGTATCCTGGATTATATGTTTAAGTCATGGATGTTTAAAGTTCATATTTGTCTAATATTAGTTTACTTTTCATTAATGAAGTATGACGCTTGTCCCTGTTTGTGATTGGTCAAATGTAGCTAACCCAGCCCCTTCACGTGAAGCGAGATCTCGTTTGTTAGGGTTAGTTAAGATAACTCAAACATATCCAGGGTCTGTTGAACTGGCTTCGTAGTACAGGGCACAGGTGGCTGCATTGCAGCGCTAATGTCAAAGACACAAACATTATAGGCTACATTATATTTTGTATTTTACCAGGATGCAGTGACACAAATATTTGGGAAGGCTTAGCCTTCCCTAGCCTACAGTACCCGCCGCCCCTGGTGATAGGTGTTAAGGACTAACGTTTATAATAAATACATTTGTATTGATTTTAAGATATTTTCATAGCTCATACAATCATACGTAGGCCTATTGGGATCATTAATGTGGACCGGAGGGAGAGGGTGACGAGCATAAGTTTCACTTTCATTTTTTATTTCAATTCCAATTTTGGTCATGAAGAATATGTTTCTCTGTTGTCCACGTTCGCAAAGCAACAGCATCAGAGCACGGTGCAGAGTCTCTAGATGAGTCCGTCGTTCTTATTGAACATCCATGTTGTAGTCCTCTGTATAGAAAAACTGTAGTTTCCATAGTTTCCCCACTGCAGCAGACGCACAAAATCACGTCCGCTGGCGCATCATAAACACGTCGGATAGTGAAAGTGCATTCGGATTCTCTAAAGTACCGCAGTCTCTTCTCCTAAGTCCTTTTGAATTATCCTGTCCACTATCCCTTAACCCCGTGACGTTTCACTCAGAGGTCAAGGAATAGGAGATAGGGTTAGAATTTAGGAGCTGATTTTTAACTATCCGACCGCAACCTAAGTCTTATATTGGCTAACTAGCTGACTTTGTCTTCTTCATCAGCCAACATCCTTGGTATCTGTTGTTAACTGAATTGATTCTCGCTAAGGAGGAGATGGTGAGAAACCAAAGCCGTAAAATCACATGCGACCCCAAACACATCCTGTATAGAGAGTTTTGAGTTGCTGCCCTCGAGGGCAGAAGGTATAGATTACCAAACTGTAAATTGAACAGGTATACGTTTTCCTTTATTCCGCTGTCAATCAAGCTGCTGAACAGTCAGAAACAATTGTGATTATGCTGTTAGGAGTTGTTGGGAGGTGCAATGTTTACAGTGTAGTTTGTGCAATCGAGAAGGTTAAATAGGGGAAGTGCATTATGTGTAAATAGGTATGGACACAATAGGGATATGTGCAATTGACGGACACTATGCATAGGTGCAATAGGGAAAGTGCAATATTGATTTGTGTATGAATACAATAGGGAAAAGTGCAATATTTGAATATGTATGAATGCAATAGGGATATGTGCAATAGGGAAAGTTCTGTACCTGTATGTTTCTTGTTTGTTTGTTTGCCATGTGATATGTAATCTCTGTTCTGTATCTATGACTGATTGACCTGAATGTTTTATGTGTATTATCTCGATGCCCAAGACAAATTTCTCCTAAGGGAGACAATAAAGCTCTATCTTATCTTAAGTAGCCAATATGAGGCTTAGTCATCTTGCCAAAGAGTGAGCCCAGATATGTACTGCTCAGTCTTATATTGGCTACCTAGCTTACTTCTTCATCAGCCAGCATCCTTGGTATATGTTGCTCACTGAGTTGATTCTCGCTAAGTAGCCAATATAAGGCTTGGTCATCTTGCCAAATAGTGAGCCCACATTTATCTGTAGCCTACTGCTAAGTCTTATTATAAATGGTAGTTCATTAATACATGGTGATTTGTTTCACACTTTACAATAAGGCTCCCTTTTGGCAACTATAACTGTTAGTAACTCATAAATAAATGGTCATAAGAGATGCAGATGAAGAAGACGAAGTAAGTTAAGTAGCCAATATAAGACTTAGCAGTACAGATAAATGTGGGCTCACTATTTGGCAAGATGACTAAGTCTTATATTGGCTACCTAGCTTACTTCGTCTTCCTCATCAGCCAGCATCCTTGATTTATGTTGCTCACTGAGTTGATTCTCGCGGAGTAGCCAATATAAGGCTTAGTCATCTTGCCAAATAGTGAGCCTGTGTTTAAGGGGTCTTATTGTAAAGTGGTACCGAAAGCTTTGAACTGTTGAACCTGTGTAACTCAACAGGATTAATAAGGACAGGAACAAGTCATAATGAACACTGTATACGATGCTGTTAATGACACGACTTTCAAACCATGGGAAATAAATGTTTAATACAATACAAATTTACAAATCTGCAAAACAAAATTAGATGAAAGGCTGGAAATGTAAGACTGAAATGTAGTAAATGCTGACACAGAATTGGAGAGTTTAATACATTTAAAACATGTATAAATGAGTTGTATGTACATCACTGATATACCTGAACTAGTTTGCATTTCATCCCTTTCCCCCGAAAAAGCAAAATAACATGCATCACATTTATCTGAAACCCAAATCTGCACAATGGATGCTAACATCTAAATATATATATATATATATATATATATATATATATATACACAACAGCATTGTGTCCTCTTAAAAAAAAATCCCTTTCGTTGCTCTTATAGGACTCTACTTAACATATTCCCTCCTATAACAATGTTCACATACCGTTTTATAAAAAAAAGTATACAATTCATGATGCCTACATTACCCACAATGCAACAGAACCACTTGTAGTCCTTAGAACAAACAGATGCTTTATACAACTACTTTACAGATACATGTAGTTACACTTTGATGCATAAAATAGGCAGAGTTACCCTTTAAGGAATTACATATGTTATTGTATTAATATAAGAAAAGCAGCAGGTGTATTTCCAGTACCATACAAGCTGCAAAACAGCACTTTGCACTAAAGGAAAACAATGCATATCATGGCTGATGAGATATGAAATAATACTTTAAAATGTATTCATGATGAGACACAACCATTTTCAGAATGAAATGGCACGAATTAGGAGGGAGGTTAAAAACACTGATATGAATCCTCATAGCACCAGAACTCGAAAATACTTCAGACTTTCCTCAGAGAAATACTGTTATGTGTACAAATGTACTACTGTCAGTACCAAAGTACACAGGAATAAAGTGACCTGAATAACCTTCCTTTCATAGGAGAGGAGATTTTATTTAGAAATACAAGGAGTGCATGTGAAGGTGTGGAAGAACATGTACACAAATATATAATAATGGGAAAATAAAATGTGTTTAACTGTGAAGGAATTCAACTTTTAAAATGATGTGAGCTGGCGCCATTTTACCACGTTTCCAAAGATGTGCAGAAATCTGTGCTTTAATGTGACCATTTCCCATGTGCACTTGAAGAACATAAAGTGTGTATGTGTTTCTTCCCTTAACATATCTTAAAGTCTGGACATAGATCTAAAAGTATACCTCATCCTCATTATGGCTTCATGAAAAACGTTTTTTTTTTTATAAAAGTGCCGAGTTCTTCTACGTTAAAGTCTCTGTTAAATAAAAAAAAGTCCGTGGATTTTCCTTCAGTAATCCTCCGTCTCACATGCAGGTGACCTCAGCTTTCCCCTCCTCCTGCTCGAAGCCCCCCTCCTCCAGGTGGGACAAGGCGCTGGGATACCCCCCCCCGAACACTGGGAAGCCCCCGATGCCCCCGGCGGTGGGAGAGGGATCCTCGGGGGGGGAGAGGGGGCTGCTGACCGACCGGCTCACCGAGCGATTGGAAACCTCGCTGTGCACCGAGAGGGTCTGCGGGAGAAACAGGAGTTACATACATGAGGGCAAAGTTATTCATATTTAACTGATTTTACATTTTAGTAAGAAAAACGGCCTGTCTTAGAGTCCTAGCTTCAAAGGAACTGACAGAACAAGTAGATATGTTACTCAATTAAAGCACTAATACACACAGTGCAACAAGTACAAGTCCTGCTTTCAAAATCTGCAGTGGGGAGAATGAACGCCAGAAGTGCAATTTCAAGTTTGCTCAGCAGGGGGCAGTGTAGCCACATAGAGAGCTCCTCCCTGCAGCTCCACACTGACAGATGTTAAAATGGATTAATTTCGTTATACTATACATAACTATTGAGATATTGATGCATACAAATGCCTCTATACTGTTTTGTATTTGTTTGTTTAATATCATGTAATTTTGTTGTCTTCTCTCTTAATGTTGTTTCAAATAAAGAGTAAATAAATACTATTACCGGGATCCCCTGTTGCCCCGCTGCCTGACCTCTGACCGGACGCTGCAGAAACACAACCTGCTTCGTGGCCAGATTCCCATCACTACACACACCACACACACACACACACACACACACACACACACACACACACACACACACACACACACACCACACACACACACACACACACACACACCACACACACCACACACACACACACACACACACACACACACACACACACACACCACACACACACACACACACACACACACACACACACACACACACACACACACACACACACACCACACACACACACACACACACACACACACACACACACACACACACACACACACACGTTAGCTTGTTGCAATCTTATAGCAGCTTTAAAAAGGTGCAGATCAGACTGAGTTGGTGTTAGATCTACCTGTCGTGGCGGATGATGGGAGTGGGCAGCACGCAGGTGAGCAGCCAACCAAACTCAGCCAGCGTGTGAAGCAGGGGTCCGTAGTCCGTCTTCACATTAGAGCCCTGAGAGAAAACGCAATATATACATTTATATAAGAGCATCTTACAACAGTCGGGTGTTGTATGTCCGTGGTTATAATTTGTATTCAGGATGGTGGGAAACGGTATTTCGATCTCTCTGTACACACAAACTAAAAGATTGACAATAAAGTTGACGTTGACAACATGTCTGCATTATAACATGTCATAAAGCTAGATAGTGAACCTAATTACAGTTTATTTAACTCGCCTTGTCCTCGTTTTTTGGGGGAACTAGTTTAAAAAGAACAGTTTTCCCAGGGGTGTAAATAGGCAGCCCTCTCATTGATTGGAGCATGAAAAGGAGCATGCTCAGTGATACAGCTAGCTAATAGTCTGGATTTACTGTGATGTCACCTGTTGGTTATAGTCGAGGATTTTGAGATTTGGCATTTTGACCGTAGCCATCTTGGTTTTATGGGACCAGAAATGACACAAGAAAGTGAGGAAAAGCAAAACCGAAGGCTCAAAAAGACAACTCCATTTGGAAATACACGAGGCCATGGTTCTCAGCAGGAAACCGATGGACTGTCCACTCCAAGTAGGGAATGAGTCCTTACCCCAAGTGAAGGAGTTCAAGTATCTCGAGGTCTTGTTCTCGAGTGAGGGAACAATGGAGCGTGAGATGGGCCGGAGAGTCGGAGCAGCGGGAGCGGTACTGCAGTCGCTTTAACCGCACCGCTGTGACGAAAAGGGAGCTGAGCCAGAAGGCAAAGCTCTCTGTCTACCGGCCGTTCCTACCCTCACCTACGGTCATGAAGGATGGGTCATGACCGAAAGAACGAGATCGCGGATACAAGCGGCCGAGATGGGTTTTCTCCGCAGGGTGGCTGGTGTCTCCCTTAGAGATAAGGTGAGAAGTTCGGTCATCAGGGAGGGACTCAGAGTTGAGCCGATCCTCCTTCGCGTCGAAAGGAGCCAGTTGAGGTGGTTTCGGGCACCTAGTTAGGATGCCACCTGGGCGCCTCCCTAGGGAGGTGTTCCAGGCACGTCCAGCTGGGAAGAGACCAAGGGGTAGACCTAGGACCAGGTGAGGGATTATATCTCTACGCTGGCCTGGGAGCGCCTTGGGACCCCTCAGTCAGAGCTGGTTGATGAGGGGAAAGGAACGTTTGGGGCTCTCTGCTGGAACTGCTACCCCCGAGACCCGACCACGGAGAAGCGGGAGAAGATGGATGGATTTTGGACCGTAGCCATCTTGGTTTTATGGGACCAGAAATTATACAAGAAAGTAAGGAAAAGCAAAACCGAAGGCTCAAAATGACAACTCCATTTGGAAAGAAATCAGTATCAGTGGAACAAGAAAAGACAAACCCAATGTAACGATCAGGAAAAGTGAAATGGCTTTACATATAAAACAAATAATAACAGCTTACATATAACAATCAACAAGACAATAAGATGTACTGGCCCTCTCACCCTTAAACAAATCCTGTTTCCTGACTGATACTGCACTTTTCATTTTGACATCAAGGAACCTCTGTCAGATTGAGGTCATGCACAATCATTATCACACCCACACACCCACCACCCACCCACCCACACACACACACACACACACACACACACACACACCCACACACACACACACACACACACACACACACACACACACACACACACACACACACACACACACACACACACACACACACACACACACACACACACACACACACACACACACACACACACACACACACACACACACACACACACACACACACACACACACACACACACACACACACACACACACACACACACACACACACACACACACACACACACACACCTCGATGACGGTCCACTGCTCCACCACGATGGTGTCGTTGGCGGGAGGAGAGGTGCTCCTCTCTTCGTACACAAACAGTCCCTCCAGGGATCTGGGCACCGGCTCGCCTGGAATAAAACACACAAAAAGTGACTTTAAAATGTGTGCAAGTGGTTATAATGTCACGTTTTCTCATTGCATAGCAACACACATGGTTACTATGGGGTTAACACAGGGTTAACACACAGCTTTACAGGATGATCAACAGCAAGTATGCTCAGTGGTGAAAACAAGGCAGAGGAAACAAAGAGGATGTTATTGGTTTGATATTGACCCCGTTTTTAGAAATAGGTTAAACCTCTTGCTATGGAGGGATCGTGTTGCAGTGTGTGTGTGTGTGTGTGTGTGTGTGGTGTGTGTGTGTGTGTGTGTGTGTGGTGTGTGTGTGAGTCTGTGTGTGTGTGTGGTGTGTGGTGTGTGTGTGTGTGTGTGTGTTACAGTATGTGTATGTGTGTCTGTGTGTGTGTCTGTGTGTGTGTGTGCGTGTGGTGTGTGTGTGTGTGTGTGTGTGTGTGTGTGTGTGTGTGTGTGTGTGTGTGTGTGTGTTACAGTATGTGTGTGTGTGAGTCTGTGAGTGTGTGTGTGTGTGTGTGTGTGTGTGTGTGTGTGTGTGTGTGTGTGTGTGAGTCTGTGTGTGAGTCTGTGTGTGAGTCTGTGTGTGTGTGTGTGTGTGTGTGTGTGTGTGTGTGTGTGTGTGTGTGTGTGTGTGTGTGTGTGTGTGTGTGTGTGTGTGTGTGTGGGTGTGTGGGTGTGTGGGTGTGTGGGTGTGTGGGTGTTACAGTATGTGTATGTGTGTCTGTGTGTGTGTGTGTGTGTGTGTGTGTGTGTGTGTGTGTGTGTGTGTGTGTGTGTGTGTGTGTGTGTGTGTGTGTGTGGTGTGTGTGTGAGCGTCTGTGTGTGCGTATGTGTGTGTGCGTCTGTGTATGTGAGTCTGTGTGTGTGAGTCTGTGTGTGTGAGTCTGTGTGTGTTTTACAGTATGTGTGTGTGAGTATGTGTGTGTTACAGTATATGTGTGTGGTGTGTGTGTGTGTGTGTGTGTGTGTGTGTGTGTGTGTGTGTGTGTGTGTGTTGTGCGTGAGTCTGTGTGTGTTTACAGTGTGTGTGTGTGTGCGTTGTGTGTGTGTGTGTGTGTGTGTGTGTGTGTATGTGTGTGTGTGTGTGTGTGTGTGTGTATGTTGTGTGTGTGGTGTGTGAGTCTGTGTGTGTGTGTGTGTGTGTGTGTGTGTGTGTGTGTGTGTGTGTGTGTGTGTGTGTGTGTTACAGTATGTGTGTGTGTGTGTTTGTGTCTGTGTGTGTGTGTGTGTGTGTGTGTGTGTGTGTGTGTGTGTGTGTGTGTGTGTGTTACAGTATGTGAGTGTGTATTATGTCCATTTATTTCAGGCGTCTGAGGTCTCGGTCTGCTTCTCCGCAGAGGAACAGGAAGTGAGGTCGTCGAGGTCGGGGAGACTTCCAGATTCAGACCGTCGGCGGGAGAGAGGAGAGACCGCAGCCAAAACAGGAAGTGGCTGAGTCTGTGTGTGAATCACCGTTTCTATGAGAACAAATTATAATGGAAAAGGTAGAGGAGGAGGAAGGGAAAACACCAGTCGCTCTTAACCAAAAAAAAAAATCCCAAATATTTTTCACTCCCTTAAAGGTGGGGTGGGTAAGAATGGAGAAACCAGCTCGAGTGCGCTAGAATTTGAAAATACGCAGCCGAAATAAATCTGCCCCTTCCTTCAGACTTCCTCACAGAGCCCCTCCTCCAACACACACGACCGCCACATGACCAATGAGGGCACGAGATCAGTCTGTGCCCCGATGGAAGGCTGACAGGCAGGTAGGCCATCCAGCTACCTTAGCCGGCTCAGATGATTGGTCGTGCTTTTTACAGCGCCACGGCTTCCACAGATTATTTTGTATGTATTTATTGTCAAAGCACTTCAGATATTCATTGCTATCCGGGACGTTAAGAGCATTCCATGGAATATAACAAGTGTTTCTGAAGTGAATCACCTACCCTACCTTTAACTCACAGATGGAAACACCTAACTACACACAATCAAACTAGGAAATACACACCGTCACATGTACTTTTTAGAAATGTAACGTTTACTACATTGACTATTCACTAGTATGCATTAACGTACAATTTTGAGGTATTTTACTTGAGATTTTATATTTTCTTCTGCTACTCTTTACTTTCACTCCACTACATCTCATAGTTAAATCTACTTTTTACTGCACTTATTTGACAGATTTAGGTTTTAGTTACATCAAAAACGTGTGATATGATGCAGTAACATGCTACCATGTACCCTGGTATTAGATTATTAAAAGATAAATCGCATAAATAGCAACTATTTTGATTCTCCATTTATCATATTACGAGATGAGAATATGTCCTGCTTCCTTTTGTATCTTGTATCAATGCACAGTAAATACTTTGGGGTATTTAGACTTTTTGTTAGCCCAAAAGTGTCAAAGACTCAACAATTATCGATTATATAAAAAAATTATTATGAGATATTTAAAAAAGTCAAGTGTTAATTGACACAAATGACAAACTATACCAATAGAAACATCTCACTTTTCATTGAAGATAAAAACAGAAGAATATGAAAAATCTTTGAGAGGGAATGTTGCTGATAATACTTTTGTACTTTCACTAAGCTTTCAATTTGAATTCAGTACTTTTACTTCTATTGGAGTATTATTAGACAGTGGTATTTCTACTTTTGCTTAAATTAAAAATCAAAGTATCCCCCCCCCCCCCCGCCCGCTGCGTGTATCTATCCAGGTTGTGAATCCGACATGATCCAAACCTTTGGGCGTGTCCCAGTACACGAAGGAGTCCACCAGCGACCAGCCTTTTCGGTAGTAAGCGGCGGTGAGCTCCAGCCAATCAGCTTCCAGGGAGCTGACCACCTGACCCTTCCTGGAGACGCGCATGGAGAGCGCCCCCTGGTGGTACTGACAGGCCAGCGAGTCGAGAGGAGTGCAGCCCGGAGCCCAGCAGTGGAAGAACACCAGCAGCCTCAGGTCTGAAGGAGGAGCAGGAACACATGGACAGGTACTTCACTGGAGAACCACCATTTTACACTTCTTTATACTCCTACTGCTGCACTGCACTTCTGTGACAACACTACTTAACTTGGTAACTTGTGTGCTTTTATTCTATGTTTTTATTGTGTTTTGTAGCACTTCTTAACTCGTGGCTTGTGTGGTCTTTTAATCTTTTATGATTCGTATGATGTTTGAATGCTTTGTCAAGCACTTTGTGACGATGTCTGGGGAAAGCGCATTATAAATAAATGGTACTTACTTACTACATTGCAGATTTTAATTATTAATAACAAATATATAATCAATTCATAACTGAAGATGTATTCTTATTGATTAAGCTACCCTGCATGGTACTTAATACATAAAGTAAATTAAATGAACTTTTTTCAGCTGCAACATCAAAGTGACGATGAATGCATCAATAATATTGAATGTATATTTAGGATTCTGAAAAGGGCATAATGAGTACTTTTAGTAGTTTAAGTACATTTTGATGCTCATACATTTACACGTACTTTACTAAGTCAAGATCTGAGTACTTCTTCAACCACTGATAACTTATCATTGCAGTATTAATTGTTAACCCTGTGATCGCTAAAACAAGCCGAGGACTGAAATAAATGTTGTTTTTGTTGTTTTTTGATTAGCCAAAATTAAACGATACATCATAAGCAGAAACTGTAGAAACAGAAATTATGAAAACTATTTTTTTCATAAAAACCACTGAAATCTAGATGTCTCATTTAGAAATGTGCCAGTTCACCAATTACATATTTGGTTTGGTTTATTTCAGTTATTTTAATTTGATTAATTAATATTTTCTTTTTCTGTCACTTTGATTTGCTCCCTTGTCTTCTCACTGTTTTTAAATGTTGTTAACGTGGTCAAGTGTGTAAAGTAAGTTATATTAAACATGAATTACTGTCTCATTTGAGATGTTTCATTGTTGTATTGTCACCCGCCTTTATTTGTGGAGAATATGTACAAAAATCAATAGGGATATTGTTTTAAATGAATAATAATAACCAAAGAAGTACGAACTTGCAGGGAGAGTCTCACCAGGACTGTAGGTGTGCTCCTCCAGCTCTGCGTCTCCAGGTGGGGTTCGGGGGGGGGGATCTCGGGGGGGAGCGGCAGCCCCTCTTGGGGCTATGAACTCCACCGTTAGTGACCCCGCTCACCTGCTGGAGGACCGAGCCAACGAATCGAACGCCCCCTCGAGCGCTGCTGTTCACCTGCAGGACAGACAAACACAGAGTCCAAATAGACTCTAGGGGACACATGTTTGATGTAGAAGAGACATGAAGAAGAGGGGACACATGTTGATGTAGAAGAGACATGAAGAAGAGGGGACACATGTTGATGTAGAAGAGACATGAAGAAGAGGGGCACATGTTGATGTAGAAGAGACATGAAGAAGAGGGGACACGTATGATGTAGAGAACATGAAGAAGAGGGGACATGTTGATGAAGAAAGACATGAAGAAGAGGGGACACATGTTGATGTAGAAGAGACATGGAGAAGGGGACACATGTTGATGTAGAAGAGACATGAAGAAGAGGGGACACATTTTGATGTAGAAGAGCATGAAGAAGAGGGGACACATGTTGATGAGAAAAGACATGAAGAAAAGGGGACACATGTTGATGTAGAAGAGACATGAAGAAGAGGGGACACATTGATGTAGAAGAGACATGAAGAAGAGGGGACACATGTTGATGAAGAAAAGACATGAAGAAGAGGGGACACATGTTGATGAAGAAAGACATGAAGAAGAGGGGACACATGTTGATGTAGAAGAGACATGAAGAAGAGGGGACACATGTTGATGTAGAAGAGACATGAAGAAGAGGGGACACATTTGATGTAGAAGAGACATGAAAAGAGGGGACACATGTTGATGGAGAAAGACATGAAGAAAAGGGGACACATGTTGATGTAGAAGAGACATGAAGAAGAGGGGACACATGTTGATGAGAAAGACATGGACAAGTGGATTTTGCATAATAGGTGACCTGTAAACACGTCTAACTCCTGAACATGTGAACATATTCTATACTTTATTTATTTTAAAAATGCAAGAGGCTTGAATAGGTTATATATTTAAATTATTTGAGGGATTTAAATTCTAAGAAAGTATTTTAGAATCATGAAAAGCTACACAAATATCCACATTTTCACTTGTTTTAAGGATTTTATAGTCCTGATAAAAGTACAATGGTCCAGTATGTAACTTTTGGGGGGATTTTTATACTACAATACTTAAAAGGGTGATAATATCTAATATTTTACTATTGATTTTAGTGTCCTAAAAAAAAGGGAGAATGTCAGTATTTCAGTAAGTATTTTCTAAGCATCTTAAGAACCCTGAAATGATAAATGTATTTAACATTTTATACTTAATGAGTCTTGAAAGTCATGAAAATGTGAAAATATTGAAAAAGACAAAATTGAATTGTTTCTTTAAAGCATACATCTATCATCTAGTGGCTTCTCTTATTTAAACTGTTTGGGCAGCTAACACCACAGGGTGGGAACCACAGGCCTGGGGTAACATTTGAAATACAGCTCCCTCGTGTATTTATATACACTTTTTATGGCGTCTAAGGTGCAGTAAATCTAATTCTCACTGACCCTGTCGATGAGCGCTCGGACCGTGTCGCTCGTCAGTGAATCTCCAGGTAACGGCCACTCCTCCACCTTCAACATCGGCACGCTGTAACACATGGACGCCATCTGCTTACTGACACAGAGACACACACACACACACCACACACACACAACACACACACACACACACACATTCACAAATGAAAACTAATGTGTAATATAGGCTCACATATATATTTAACAAGTACAATATAAGACAAGCACAGTTTCAGGTGGGTGGCCATATTCCATTATACTTTAAGAATTTGCTGAGGGCCGATTAGAAATGGACAAAGGGCCGCATTTGGACCCCGGACCGTGGTTTGGACACCCCTGTAATTAGACAGAGGAAGAGGCAGTGACAGTGCAGATGTCTTTGGGGAGTTTCTGGATTATAGCCCAGCTGGAGGGTTCAGAGTTCACTTGTTTTTGTCACAGAGCTGCAGACAACCCACACATGAATGATTCACGCTCAGCAGGGGGGCCGCTGCCACCTACTGTCTGAGCAATTAACTCAAAGGGTAAACAACAATTTAGGCAACTGAAGTGATGACAAGTCATACACAACATACTGCATTTTCAACATGAAGGTAGAAAAACAGAACTTGATAGGGCTTTCAGTCGACTTGCAAAGAATTATGCAAAAGTGCAAGAACATGTCCTTAAGAAATTCAACTAAAGAAATCTTAATTGCCCAACTTTCATCATGTCCACTAATTGATTAGTTGATTTAAATCGAAATATTAAAAAACATCCACAAAGAATTATGCACAAATTCAAACTCATTTACTAAAGATATCTCAGTAGACCAACACTCATAATTGTTGACTAATTGATTAGATGATTACATCGACAGATCTGTAAAACTTAGATTCAGTACAGAGTATTTCCCTGTGTTTCATTTTTTAATAAAAACCTCATCATTAATTTCACCTCTAATGCTATCTTATGAACTAAAAATCCTCATCATAGTAACAGTATCTTTACCTATCAAACCTCAGCGCTGATAAATACTTCATCCCCATTGGCTGCTGAGGGACCCCTGTTATCGGGTTGGATTTCCAGCCAATAGAATTCAGGGTAGACATTAAGTAAAACCAAAACAAAGGTCTACAGCAGGCACGACAGTCCTGACCTCCTACCAGAGCTCTGCATTAAATATGCAGCTGACTTCAATCCATCATTCATCTATTTACTAGACAGTATGGAGGTGAACATGTGGCGCACAGTGGGAAGGCATGAGAGGAAGGGGATTCACACACAGCATGTATATATAGGGGTTTATATATGTATCATTACTTAAAAAACTGAAGTCTTAAGGTTGAAATGAACTGTCATATTAGTAGAAGTGAAAGCCACTTGCAATCAGAAATGGCGTTCCTCAGGGAATCTAGTCTTGGGCCGCTTCAATTTTCAATTTACAGAAACAACATTATATTATATATATATATATATATATATATATATTATACATCATATTTGGTACTTCAATGTTTTTGTTTTATTCAGATGTAGCACTTAAGTATGTTATTTTAATCGTTTATTTTGGTAGGGGACATTTCACATTAATGAACACTTGAAACAATAAATGTGCAAGCGTAAATATGCCGGATTTAGCTTTGAGCTACTTTCCATCCGCAGTCCCTCACCTAAAACATTTAAGAATTGAAATGTACAAACAAGCAAACATAGCAAATACAAATACATGATGTCGCTGTTGTATGATATTCAAAAAGGGTCATCTTTAGTCTGACTTAATGTTAATAAGCCAATATTTCCTTTTCTCAAATAGATTACTTCTAGGATTTTTTAATAGGTAGAAAAAACTAACAATAACATATATATATATATATTATATATATATATATATCTCGCTTATTTTAAGGATTGTTGTACATCTCAAAATGTAGAAAAATCCAATATTTCCCTTTGTTTAAGGACTTTGGAGTTCGACAGATGAATATATTTAGTATTTAACTTTTTTTTAAGGATATTATAGTCCTGATGAAATATTTAATATTTTACTTTTGAGGATTTTTGAACGAGTCCCTGGAGGTATAAGTATTCAATAAAACTATTCAGTATTTAATCTCCGAATGTAATCCAGTAATTTGACATTTTGAGAGATGTAGTTGCTGAAACATTGTGAAGGTAGGATTTTAGTTAGTCAGTGTTAAGATTATTGACATTTTTGTTTATGCATATGACAACATTTGATATCCTCCCAGGCTCCACTTAACCGTACAGTACTCATGTTCTTCTTCACAACTGCATATGAAGAAAAGTTTAGAACTATGGTTTATCTGCACTTACAGTCATAAAAAAAAGAAATGTTTTCAAAGAAAGGGTAATTTCAAAGCAGCAAGTATTAAAACCACATTTTTGGTTTAAGGATTAAAGACTGTTGGGAAAATACTGAATGTCCTCTTCCAATATGAGAGTAACATGATACAAAGGTATCCCACTGTAGCTGGGAACATGACAGGATGTCTGATGACCTAGAAGAGCATCAGGATTGTTTTTAGGCATATGATAGCTATGTGATTAACATGATGATTCAGCCTCTATGCAGATAGACATATGGACAAGCATGCTCATTTCTGACGTGGAGCTCATCTGAACTAAACATTGAATACTGCTTTCTATTCCTCCATCTTGTGACTGTGTGACTCCCTCTCTTGGATATCAGCATGTGGAAGGACACTGCTCAGGAACTAGTTGATGCTCTGTAAGTGAGGACTACTTTCCATTCTGGAGAGGATCAGAAACACATGGATCCTGATATTGAAGCTCAAGCCGGTGACGAGTGATATTTTTCTAACAAAGAGGGTTAGTTTGTGTGTACCTGGACCTGGGTCGGCCATGATGGCACGGTACAGCAGGCTGAAGGGCAGCGATCGGCTTCCGGCCCACAGACAGTATTATGGGATGCAGGGCGGTCAGGACGTAGCCCTGAGTGTAGTACGGGCTGCAGAGCCTGGGGCAGCTCGGAGAGCGAAGACACGTACTGCACCGTGGGGCGGCTGCCTGCAGGGACAGAGACAGAATGGGTAGGGAAACATGTCAGTAAAATGCAGCTGGTTTATAAAGTGTGACAAGCATTTCAGACTATAACCCCTTTAATGTGGGGAAATATCTTAATGCTTATGCTTAATTGTAGAAGGTCCAAAATCTTAAATAGTTCTTCCTACAAACACCAAAATTGGTCATGTCTGTAAAATCCCAGCTGCAGCTAAATATCCGTTTAAGGTCCCAGCGGTTCTCTCCTCTTGCTCAGATATTTTCACCGCAAAATATTGTACAGTAAAACAAACGTTACTGTAATATTACAGCACTATGTACAGTAACATTACAGTATTGCTGTAATATTACAGCATGGTTTTAAAGTGCGGTATAAATGTCCCGCCTAAGGATAATATTCCCACAATGCAGCATAATGTACACTACAGTATCACACTGTATTACAAATTCAAAGTAAATTACTGTGGGTAATACAATAATTTACTGCCTACAGTACATTACATAAATGTGTTACAGTGTGGTTTATTCAATTCAAATCAATTCAAGGCTTTATTGTCATTAGCACATTAGCTACAGTGTAGATATGGCAATGAAAAACTTAGGTCCAAAATATATATATTATATATATTATATATATATATGTTCTTCCCCGAAACACCAAAATTGGACATGACAAGCTTTATCAGGTGATTCTTCTTTAACGGACAGCTATGACTAACACGTGATTTAAAATATGCTATTTTTCAAGCAACACTGCCACATTTCCCCCTGTTACAGCTTCCTAAATGGGAGGATTTTTGCTTTCTTCTTATAGTAACCTGGATGTCCCTCAGTGTTGGACTGTTGGTCGTGCAAATCAAGACATACCATTGGATGTTTTGCAAGATAAATAATCCATTGGAGTGATTTACTACAGCCACACACCAGGACCATTTACTCCATTCACAACACAACACAAAGCCAGTGTTTTTAAAATGTATCTACCACAATGATAGCTCAGTTATCAGCAGTGTAAAAAGCGTCAGTACCATGAGTGAAAGCCTAACATGGAGAGAAAGGATGTGTTTTCATACTGTCTGTATTCCCTTTCTGCCTCTATGACTTAAACATCACTTTTCCACAGTTTCTACACAAAAACACAATGTCTGCCATAGAGAAATACAGATGTTAATAATGTAGCTTCCCATTTACTTCCAATTCAAGTTATTCCAGTGGCAGAGAAGTTGCTATTTTTAGTACGTTTACACATATGGAACCACTTGGTAAACTACCCACATACTTCCATAATACATTATGAATACAGGGAGGGATATTGACAGCACCCAATTCTTTACATCCAGCCTCCTGACGTGAATATGAAGACATTGTGGATCTGGAAACAAAAAAAGTGTCTTCTAGGTCTGAGAGTTTTAATATCTTGAGTCCAGCTGTGTCTCAAAGCTTCAACACAGATGACGGCCGTTAAAACACCACCGGCATGTTGAGGGGAAACACCCATCACCACGCTCTTACGTAAGGTTATATAAATATATTAAATGTATGTATACAGAGCGGCTCCTCCAGCTGTGGTGGTTATGATGGTTTGATTACGATAGGTGTGGCTCTAAGACTGGTTCGAACACAAACAATGTAAGAGAATAATCTTCATGTTGCTGTGATATCATTTAGGTTATTGTAGGGTTACAACTTATGATTGTTTCATTATACATTCAATATCATTAAGTCTAATACATTTCTAACCTTGTTCACTTCTCAAACACCACAAACTTTGTTCATTTGTTCAGAAATTAAGCAAAAATATCAGGCTAGAAATTCAAAGAAATTAGTTGAAAATGCTCTTTACAGTTTCCTAAAACTGATATTTGACTTTGTTATTTTGTCCAAACAACAGCCGGACAAACAGAAGTATTTCAATAAAAAAATGAAAAGGCAAGCGTGTACATTAGGCCTAAATACTTTTGAAGAATGTCCAATTGCAATTGTTTTTGACGGATATTTAAATTGAGATATGATTTGCCATATGAGGTTGATTGAGTGATTAATTGAAGCTCATATTTAAATGATTAAGGTGTGGTTTCAGGAGGATCTGAAACAGTCTCAAGTCTGTAGAATAGGATGCACTGACTGTGGCATCTCTGCAGCATGACAATATCTTTTAAAAAACAGAATTTAAAAAACACATTTCACCTTAAATAAAATATGGTATCAATACTTCAGAACCCTATTACCGCCCTTCAAAAGTTCAATTGAGGAATATCAATTGCTTTCACCTAGGGACATAAATATATTCATTTGTTTCTGAAGACTTTGATCAAGACTTGCATTGATTTTGCAAAAATGAATTATTTACAGTGCTGTAGTATGTGGCTGGACTAATGAAATCCTGACAAATCCACATAACCGTCTTCACTGTGTCTCTTGTTTATATATGCATTTTTTACAAACTCTTTAAATACATTCTTGGAGGTTAATGAATGCGTTTGGAGGACAGCACATGCTTAAAAGGAAGCATACACTCTCACTCTTATTTAAAAGCTTGTTATCTTTATTAGCATCTCCAGAGGTGAGAAGTAGTGGAGTACAAATACTTCGTTACTGTACTTAAGTACAGTGCTGGTATCAGTACTTTTCCACGACTTACTTGCCTCACATGTTGAACACAAATACCTGTACTTTCTACTTCTTACATGTTGAACACAAATACCTGTACTTTCTACTTCTTACATGTTGAACACAAATACCTGTACTTTCTACTTCTTACATGTTGAACACAAATACCTGTACTTTCTACTTTTACATGTTGAACACAAATACCTGTACTTTCTACTTCTTACATGTTGAACAAAATACCTGTACTTTCTACTTCTTACATGTTGAACAAAATACCTGTACTTCTACTTCTTACATTTGAACCCAAATACCTGTACTTTCTACTCTTACATGTTGAACCTACCTGTACTCTCTTCTTACGTTGAACCAAATACCTGTACTTTCTACTTCTTACATGTTGAACTCAAATACCTGTACTTTCTACTTCTTCCATGTTGAACCCAAATACCTGTACTTTCTACTTCTTACATGTTGAACCCAATACCTGTACTTCTACTTCTCCATTTGAACTCAAATACCTGTACTTTCTACTTCTTCCATGTTGAACCCAAATACCTGTACTTTCTACTTCTTACATGTTGAACCCAAATACCTGTACTTTCTACTTCTTACATGTTGAACACGATCCGTGTATCCATCACTTCCTGGTCTTCTCTAAAGAAGAGGGACCAATGGAAACGTTGTCATGTTGCCGTTGTTCAGCATGGAAACATTCATTAGCTAACAATGACATTATTGTTCTATTGATATAAAGGGAGGTCAGGTACTCTTTAAAGCAGCTGCTAGTTATGGGTACTTTTTACTTAAGTACACTTCAAAGCCTCTTTACTTTTACTTGAGTGAAGAAGTTTAGTCAGTACTTCTACCAGAGTATTTTTAAACACGAGTATCTGTACTTCTACTTGAGTAAAGGATGTGTGTACTTTTGACATCTCTGGTCATCTCTCATTTCTGTCCTGATGTGATCCATTTCCTCACCAGTCGGAGGTTTAAAGAATTCACAGTCCAGTGTGGAGGAGCTGTTTCTGTGTTTTGTTATTTTTCTTGAACAACTTAGAAATCCCTGTGACCATCACCACACTTCCTGTGTCCACAAAGAGTGGCTGTTCACAGATGGGCTTGGCTGTGTGCCCCCATGAAAACACACATACAACACATTTCAACTTGAGAGTGTGTGTGTGTGTGTGTGTGTTGTGTGTGTTGTGTGTGTGTGTGTGTGTGTGTGTGTGTGTGCGCGTGTGTGTGTGTGTGTGTGTGCGTGCGTGCGTGTGTGTGTGTGTTTGTGCGTGTGCGTGCGTGCGTGTGAGAGAGAGAGAGCATTCCTCACTACAACCCCCCACATTCTCACGGACAAACACCCCAGAGGGAGAGCGGTCCTCAGTTGAGATCACTGCAGCCTCTCAATGGTTTGTGTGGTGAGCTCCATTATGAGACTAAAGACCACCACCACCTAGAAAACTGAAGCAGGGGCCGGGCAAACAGCTACAGCTTACTGGCATTCCTGTGGGTCTAAACCCGGCTGCAAAACACTTGGAGAGGAGAGAGAGGCTCAGTGCACTTTGGGATGACATGTTGTACTTGATTTGAGCCTTTTCTATGCATGCTACCGAGGTAACATTAAGCTGTCTTTGGCTCCTTTCTGCTGGAACAATGTCAATGTCCCCTCTGTGGGACTAATAAAGGTCAGCCAGTTTCTTATTTCCACATTAACTTGTTATAAGACCCCGTTTACACGAGGACGATACGGGTTGTATCCGCATAGTTTCTCTTGCGTATAGCCCTTTCGTTTACACGAGGCCGTAACAAAACGATAGAAATGAACCCCGCAAACGACAACGGGTCCCAAGGTGGATAGATCTGCAAACGGAACGCTTTGGGGGGTCAAACGGCTCCGTGTGTACGCATCTATACGATCATTTTCTGATAACGATGAAATAGCCCCGCCTCCCTCTTCCCACGTCTCCCTCTCCCCACGTCTCCTGCTCAGAGATCAGCTGCTGGGCTGTCAGAAGAGGGGGAGTAAAAGAGAGGCTCCGTTTTTTATTGTTATATTATTATATAAAGTCGTTATCAATTTGTTTTAAAGCTCAATAAATAACAAAGAAGACCTTTGACCGGCACTTTTCTAATTTTGTCCGGAAGATGTAAACTTTAAAGTACATGTTGACCGGTAAATGTTTTTTAACGGAAACTCTGCCGCACGGTTCCCTCGTCCCTTGGAAGAGGCGGAGAGGTGGGTGTTTTTCATCTGCTGGTGGACTACCGGAGAGATTTACAGCAGGAGAACACGCCGTCCACCGCGGAGAATAAACAGAAGGGCAACCATGGCAACCATGCTCCGGGGTCTTCTTCGCTGCTTTTGGTGTATTGTGTGGCGGCAGCAGCGCCACTTACAGGCCCGGCATATGTACTGCAGCGTTTCCAGCGGGGCGAGCGGTCTCGTGTGAACGGAAACGTTAATTGAGCCGAATGCGCGTGAACAGAAGACTTTTTTGAAAACGCATACGGTGCGTAAACGCAAACGTTCCCATGTAAATGGGGTCTCAGTGTATCAGTAGAGTTGTGTCAATATGATATTTACAGTCGTCTCCAAATCCTGAGAAAAACGTCCGTATCTTTAGCTGCTAAATGCTCCACTTTGTTAACGTTTCTGCATGATGGTGAGCAGGTAGAGTGCAGTGGGTTTTTACAGCTTTTTCTCTAAACAACACACTCCGAGAGAAGTGATAGTGGATTAAAACTTAAGGGATGTCCAAACATCAAACTATTCAAAAAGAGATATAAAGACACAATTCTCACAAGGTACAGGGATGAAACTGCTAAACCATAACTGTTTATATTCTTGTTTTGTATTCTATTTATGAATTTGTGTTTGTATGAATTTGTGTATGTACTATATATATATATATATATATATATATAACAAGTCTGACCACATCACCCCCATCCTCATCCAACTTCACTGGCTCCCTGTTCAGCACCGGATTGACTACAAAAACCTTCTGCTTACATACAAAGCCCTCAACAACCTCACCCCCACCTATCTCTCAAACCTCCTCCAGGAATACCCCCTCCCACTCCCTGCGCTCATCCTCAGCCGGACTCCTGACTGTCCCCACCTCCCGCCTTAGCACCGTGGGAGCCAGGGCTGTTAGCTGCACCGCGCCCAGGCTCTGGAACTCTCTGCCTCCACACATCAAACAGTCTGACTCCATCACGACATTCAAATCCCACCTGTTGAAACTGGCCTACTCCCTCTAAAACACATTCAACCTGCTATCACAGACCCCCCTCTCACTCCGTCACTCCACACTCTTGTCTTGCCTGTTTTATGCTTTTATGCTGTATTGCCTTGTCGGTTCGATTAAATTGTGTTCCGTTTTTGTTTTAGCTGTTTTAACTTTTAAATGCACTGTAAGGCGACCTTGGGTGTCCTGAAAGGCGCCTCGAAATAAAACGTATTATTATTATTATTATTATATATAAATATATAGAGACCATTCTCCTAACTTGCCTGTATATATATATGAATGATTATATAAATTATTCAAGCTTAAAGTATACATTGATATTGTATTTTAATTAGTGCTGTCAAAATTATCGCGTTAACGGCGGTAATTAATTTTTTGAATTAATTGCGTTAAAATATTTAACGCATTTAACGCATGTGCAGAATGGCCCGCCCCATACGTGCCACCAGTGGCAGCGCCAGGGTATGGCTGGGGTAGTCTACACCCATACCAAGAAATGGCTTAGCCGCACCATGAGATGATGTTAAAGTAAGCAAAATAAAGTCTGCCAACTCGCGGAGAGTAAATTGCACAGACGGCAGTTAGTAAGATTGATTTCAGTAGCCACGGTTTTGAAAACTTTTGTCACGTAGTGATCGTCCTCTCAATAGAACATCTTTGATAACGGCGTGGTGTTGTTGCAGGAAGTCCCGACGGAGAATACTCTTGCTGTAGTACAGGGCAGAGCCATATAATAGTAATAATATGGCTCTGGTACAGGGGTGCACATAACTGGTACGCAGGTTATGTGCGTAATCTGAAATGCGTACCGTCACTTGTGTCACAAAGCGCATTTGCGTACCGACTACTTGTGAAGCTTTTCCAGAAGGCGGTTAGATCACCGGACGACAGAGTCGGTCTCCGTGTGCACAGACAGGGCTGCTGTTAACGTCGGTCTGTACAACGGAACTGAGCCAAAACTGCGCCAACCGGCTGCGGAGGGAGACTCCTTTTCCCCCCCCCCCACGGTTTGATGATTGATAGGTGTGTGGGTTGTCTTTCATTTTGACATGCAGAAAAATGTTATAATAAACATAGATACTGCATGTTAAATTGATATATACGCCTTCTTTCATTTATCTTTCCATTCCCAACAATATACATAATAAATGGCATATTTTGGACATAGTTCGAATGGTGATTAATCATGATTAATTAATTTTTAAACTGTGATTAATCTGATTAAAATTGTAATCGTTTGACAGCCCTAATTTTAACATATATTAAGATGTAAAAAGAAAAAGAAAAGAAAAAGGGAGAAGGGGTTAAATAAGTGTAAACTTCTTCCGACCGCTTTTCGGACGTGAAATTGGCTAAAGCTTTGTTGTTTATTGATATCAGACAATGACACTACAGATTATTCAATTATTAATTAAATATTTCGTTTTGTTATTGCATTCATTTGTATAGTACTGTATCATGTCTGTATCATCTTTTGTTTCATTTGTATTTTCTTTGGTTTTACACGCTCGAAAAAAATAAATAAACTAAACTAAAACTTGCTGCAAAACACTTTAATTTAGAGAGGAGAGAGGCTCAGTGTCCTTTTAGGAAGTTGTAGTTGATATGAGCCAGGTTTTTATTTCCACATCAACTTGTTATAAGTGTATCAGGAGAGTTGTGTCAATGTTACAGTATATGTACAGTCTTTTAGCTCCGTTTGGTCTCCGAATCCTGAGAAAAACGCCTGTATCTTTAGCTGCAATGTGTTTACCAGCTTCTGAACGTGTCTGTTTGCTGTTGAGCAGGTAGTGCAGTGGGTTTTTACTCTTAACGCTTTTTCTCTAAACACAACACGCCGAGAGCGGTCAGAGTGCCTTAAAACTGGCTGCAAAACCCTTTAATTGAGATGTAACACGGGCATGCATGTTGCAGCTGCAGGGCGGAGCTGTTGCTTCACTTTCTGTTCCTTTCACAGAAGTTGCAGAACATGCTGCAGATAATGAAGGTCCATGATGTCATGCACACACACACCTCCAACCAGGGCTTTTGTTGAACCCTTTTTTTAAACGTCTCCTCCCCTGCTTTCAGTCCTTACACCCCCCCCCCCCCCGATCCTGCTGCCGTCACCCCGCACACTGAGGCCTCTGTTCAGCTCTGTGTGGGAGAATAAGTGACGGGTGGCCTAGCAAAGAGGGAGAAGAAGTAGAGGTGGCAGGATGAAAGGGGGGAGGGGGAGGGAGGGTGAGGAGTTCGCAACAACTGAGGGCACAGAGAGGGGTGACTCTGGCGGGAGGAGGGAGGGAGGGAGGAAGGAGCTAGACAGCGGTTACAAGATGGATTTTATGAGCTGGTTTGTGAATGGAGAGGAAGAGAGAAGTGCCCGGCAACAAGGAGCGGAGAAAACAAGAGAAGGGAAAACAAGCAGCTCAGAGAGGCTGGGTTAGCTAAATGCTAACGTTAGCATGCTCACAACAACAAGTTTAGCAGGTATAATGACACGTATGAGTTACATTAACTTTTGTGTACTTTCTCTTACTAATTTTGCACATTTCTGCAAAATACTACTATGTTTAAACCTGCACAGCTCCTCTTTAACCAAACACATTTTTTCTTTAATATATATTCATCCTTCTTGTACACATTTGTAGATTTTGTTATAGTTTTATGATATGTCTGCTCTTGTCTACACACTGTAATGCACCATCTGTCTGTATTTGCACAGACCTCTCCTCCTTTCCTTTTTCCTTTCCTTTCCTTTCCTTTCCTTTCCTTGCCTTTTCTGTGCATCAACCTCTTTTAAAATGGAGCAACCAGGTGCAAGACCGTAAGCAATGATCAAAGAGAAACAACAAACAGCAAGTACATGAAGCTCAGTGTTTCCCATACATTGATTTATTTATGGCAAACCGCCACAATTAAATATCGTCCGCCACAAATGGATCTCATAAAAAATAAAAAATGTTGGTGGTCTAATGCAGGGGTTCCCAAAGTGGTGGTCGCGAGATGATTACAAAATACAAATTGTAAATAAAAATAAATGTCAGGGGCTGTATCTGTATAATGTCCCCGCAGCGAGGCTCCCCCCCCCGTTACCAATCCACTAGCGCAGTGTTTCTCAAACTTTTTCATACCGAGGACCACTTAACGTCTCCCTCTCTGTCCGTCCTGCGAGAGGGATCCCTCCTCTGTTGCTCTCCCTGAGGTTTCTCCCATGTTCCCTTTAAACTGTGGGTTTTCTCCGGAAGTTTTTCCTTGTACGATGTGAGGGTCTAAGGACAGAGGGTCTAAGGACAGAGGGTGTAAGGACAGAGGGTCTAAGGACAGAGGGTCTGAGCCGGATAGAGGGTGTCGTATTGTCATACTGATATTCTGTACACACTGTGAAGACCACTGAGACAAATGTTTGTGATACTGGGCTATATAAATAAACATTGATTGATTGATTGATTGATTGATTGATTGATTGATTGATTGATTGATTGATTGACCAATACAAAAATACTACATCTTATGAAATGTAGACTACATTTATTACGGAGTTTATGTCCGAGACAACAAAATACACCGCATGTGGTACGAGTACGACGCAAACCTCCTCTGTGGATTTTCAAAACAAAATACAGTTAAACTATGGCCACAGGCCCAAGTTTAACTCTGAGGCCTGCATGGTCTGCCTACAAAACTAAAATAAAAAACGTTTATGCAGCCCCAACAACAGCCTCTGATCATTAACAGACGTCATGCAATGCTTCATTGGATGCATATATTATATAATAATCTCTATCTCACTCCTAAAACATATACATCTATGTTCAGCATGGATACATGTTCATCAAATACATCCATTGTTTGTTCGATATGCTTCTTGATATCCTAAAAAACCAATCGTTTTTTTAGAAGAGATTACAAATCGCCTGGAAATGGTACAAACACGTGGCAACATGTTTGACGAAGGTGTTGCGCTGGGCTATATCACGCAATCGAAAGTGAAACTTAAGCTCGCTCCATAGCGGAGATATTCCCGCGAGAGTGCGGAAAACTTAAATGAATTCACTAGCAAATCAAGACTCCTCTGAAGATAATAGTTCTCGGGTTGCAGGTTGGTACCGCAATGCACTGCCCTTCAAATCTCCTCTAAATCTAATAATGAAAGCACTGCCTTTTAATCTGAAATAATCCAGCATTTGCTATTGGATTCCCAGATCAGACGGAGATTACAGAAAACTGCACTCATCCCTGGAAATAATGACGAGGACTGGCGGGATGATAGATTCCCTCTTACAGTACAATCAGGACAGAGAATCGATGCGTAGGTAGGTCAGAACGAATCGGTCGCCATCTCTCCACGGATTGGAAGAAAGTTGCAAATTAAAGTCATTTCTTCAACGCTTCAGCCGAGTTCATCCACCCAGCGATGAAAGCATGTCACTTCAGGTTAAGCCATCTCTCCACCCTCAAATCCCTTTGTGTCGTCCCATTTGTTCATCTAGTCCCGTCTTCCCCTCAGAGACACTTCCAGTCTCTGACACAGGGAGGTTCAGACCCTCGGTCAGCCCCAGGCTCCGTGCAGGAAGTCGTTAAGAGCAAGAGGAAACACAGCATTTCTGTTGTCTTTACAGGGGAAAGCTATTTCAGGATAACATAGGATAGAACTTGATTTAACCCCCAGGGAAACTGTTGTGCAGCAGCAGCAGCAGTAAAAAGAAGGAAATTGTTCAAATATAACAATATCAGATTGTTTTGATGACAAGACTATGGCCATGCTCGCGGCCTTTTAAGGCTGAACAGAGCTTTTTGTTTGTTTTAAAGATAGGGTTAGGGGGCGCATACGATAGGGTTAGGGGCCCCCTAACCTCTCCCTCTCCCATCGCTCTAAATACAATTGCTGACACTAACCGCGTTCATGATTGCCATCAAACAGAAGTTTACCAACCGGCCATGATTGATGTTTCTCCGGAAAACCCAGCAGCATACTATCGCCGAAAAGAAGCCACTGTTAAATGAATAGGGTAAATTGAGCAGTCTCCAATCATTTGTTACCACAAATGATCATTGCTAGCTAACAGCGGCTATCATCACTTCAATTAGGGCACAGCAGACACATGTGATTCAAGCCAAAACTACACAGCATACTAACTTTGTGCAATTATATTTTAACAAAGTAAGCTGAGGCTTCAGGACCTCAATGGAAACAGGACTTAATTGAGGTATCCTGAAGAATTTGGGAACTAAATGCATATTTGATTGACTGAAAAATACACTGCGTTCAATAGGACTTTTCGAATCAACAGATCATAGTCCTTTCCAACTAGAGATGTCCCGATCCGATCACGTTAGAGATGTCCCGATCCGATCACGTGATCGGGGATTGGAGCCGATCACGTGATTTTCAAAAAATCGGGGATCGGGATTTTTTTTTTTTTTATAATTTTTTTTAAATTTATTTAATGTTACAAAACAAAAATGACCATGTTCACGTCTTAAAGTCATCCTGAGGACTTCGTCTTGGTTTAAAATTACACAACATCATGTATGTGTTGCTTTCTTTGGGCTTGTTTTCAGACCTGGTTATTTCTCTCAAATCTGGCAACAGAGTGGGCGCAGTGTCTGATAGTAGCAGTAAGCTAACGAGAGGCTACGTTCAGCTGGTGACTCGGGAGTCGGGACAGAGAACATGTCAGGAGTTTGGAAGTATTATGAAATTGAAAGCGAAGGCCGTGTAACAGCCAGATGCAATGTTTGCAAGGCGGAGGTTCCGCGTGGTGGAGAAAGAACAGAGCTACGTTCAACACGACCAATCAAATACGCCACCTGAGAAACAAACACCAACAACAACACGACGAGTACACAGCGGCCACTCAGGTAACGGCACTGAAACAACCGACACTTTCAGAGACTTTCAAAAGGAAAGAGAAACCGCCCCAGAACAGTGAAAAGGCCAAAAGAATAACAGCCAAGATAGCTGACTTCATCACGTTGGATGACCAGCCGTTATCTGTTACCTTTTTTTTCTCTTAATGCATTGCATAAAGATCGGATCGGGAAAAATCGGTATCGGCAGATTGTCAAAATCAAATGATCGGAAGCAAAAAAAGGTGATCGGGACATCCCTAGTTCCAACACAAGTCATTCACCCATTCATTCACACACATTCACACACTGCCATGCAAAGAACCAGCCTGCTCATCAATAAGGGGGTCGGGGGGTCAGTGTCTTGCTCAAGGACACTTTAACTCTCTCTGTAGGACACAGGAATCAAACCAGAAACGTGCCAATTCCTAGACAACAGAGGCTGCTTCCTGGACTGAGCTTTGGAAGTAAGGAACACAATAATAAAAAGACCTCTTCAGAGTGTACATGGTTTCTCGCTCTCACATGTACACGGCTGTCAGTAATGAGCTCAGCGAAGAATTAACGTTAGGAACTCGCCTCTCGAATAAACCAGGCCAAGCTGAGGGGAGCTACTGGGCGATTCACTGGTGTGTTGGTGTGTGTGTGTGTGGTGTGTGTGTGTGGTGTGTGTGTGTGTGTGTGTGTGTGTGTGTGTGTGTGTGGTTGTGTGTGTGTGTGTGTGTGGTGTGTGTGTGTGTGTGTGTGGTGTGTGTGGTGTGTGGTGTGTGTGTGTGTGTGTGTGTGTGTGGGTGTGTGTGTGGGTGTGTGTGTGTGTGTGTGTGGTTGTGTGTGTGTGTGTGTGTTGTGTGTGTTTGGAGAAATTGAGAGTTGTGACAGCAGCTCCGAGTGTGTGCCAGAAACGCTTCGTCGCTTCAAGGAGAATCAAGGCCAGAGAAGGGTGGAGATAATTCTCATAACGGCATCCTGTACACTCCAGTGATCTTTGCACGTTATTTAAATATATATCATATTTATATAGATATATATATCTAATAACCATTAGAGGAAAGCAGTTCAACAAGATATGCAACATGAAGATGCATCGAGAGAGACAGCTGTTAGCCAGGTGCAGGAATGTACTCACAGGTGTGTTTTTAAAATACACAATGTATCAAATCAAGTTTTATTTATTAGCACATTTAAAAGCGATTTTTGGTCGAGCCAAAGTGCTGTAGATGCAATAAAAAACACTTATAATCACAATAAAGGACAATCATTTACAACAGAAATATAAAAAACTAAAACACAGAATAGTCAGGAGTCGTGCTCCGCTCTGACTAGAAGGCCGGAGAGAAGAAGTGAGTCTTCAGTGTGGATTTAAAAGCCCCTAGGGTCTGGGCCGACCTCACATGGAGGGGCGGAGTGTTCCAGAGCCCGGGGCCAGCTGCTGCGAAGGCTCGGTGCCCTCTGGGTTTGAGCCCGGTCTTGGGCACGACCAGCAGCAGCAGCTGATCAGCCGACCTTAATGCTCTGGCTGGGGTGTAGCGCTGGAGGAGTTCGGCTATAGGCCGGAGCCAGCTCATTTAGGGCTTTGAAAACAAATAAATGATTTTAAAATAAATTCTGAACCGACTGGAAGCCAGTGCAGTGAGGCCAGAGTTGGGGTGATGTGGTGACGCTTTGCGTGGCCAGTCAGAAGACGTGCAGCTGCGTTTTGACCAGCTGCAGGCGTCTATTGAGGCCCGGTCCACACCCACATACAGAGCGTGGCAGTAGTCCAGTCTCGAGGTCACAAAGGCGTTAAGAACCCTTTCTAGGTCTTTAAAAGATAAATACCACCTGGTCTTGGCCAATAGTCTTATTTAAAAAAAAAAGCAGGATTTGACTACGGTGCTGACCTGCTTGTCGAATTGAAAAGTGCTAGTGAAGGTCACTCCAAGGTTCATGACCGAGGGGAGGATGTTTTCATTGAGAGAGCCCAGAATATCAACCGGAGAGGCTGGAGGTCGGGGTCCAAAGAATATGACCTCCGTCTTGCTCTCGTTGAGGTTAAGGAAGTTTGTACACTGCACACGACTACCGACTCTTCACACCTTCTTCTAAAACTAACTTGGAGCCCGTTAAAGATGGAAAGACAATGTGTGGTTGCTTATCTTTTACATTGTTTGAATTCATTCTTATGTGCACTTGCTGTTAATGTTAAGCGTACACTTCTGTTGCTCTCCCTGAGGTTTCTCCATGTTCCCTTAAACTGTGGGTTTTCTCTGGAAGTGTTTCCTTGTACGATGTGAGGGTCTAAGGACAGAGGGTCTAAGGACAGAGGGTCTAAGGACAGAGGGTCTAAGGACAGAGGGTGTCGTATTGTCATACTGATATTCTGTACACACTGTGAAGACCACTGAGCAAAATGTAACATTTGTGATATATAAATAAACATTGATTGATTGATTGACACTGTATCACATGTTACTTGTTAGACGCTTTTCTCCAAAGCGACTTACATACTCAATACTGTGGACAATCCCCACAGGAGCAATTTGGGGTGAGGTGTCTCGGGGATAAAGTGTATTTAAACAACATGGCTACGTCCTCAATGTTGACTAAAATAGAATCATGTATTACTTAATGCAAAAACATCTGGATACAGTTGAGCTCGGACAAGATTTTTAAGTTAGCATCCCGAAAATACAGCTTTAGCAACGTCTGATGACAAAGAGGGGCTGTATCGTGATTACTGGTGTTTGTTTAAGGTGGACCCAGACAATGTATGACACACACACACACACACACACACATACCATGTATACATCACTTCAGAGGACATTACATTGACTTACATGCATTTCCTGGAGACTTATCCTAACCTTAACCAGAACCAACACATGCCTAATCCTAACCCTTACCCTTACCAAGTCTTCACCCTAAAATTAATGATTCCCTTATGGGGACCTCCATTTTGTCCCCATAAGGGAAGCCAGTCCCCACACGTGACTATGTAAACAGATGTAGGTCCCCACAAGTATAGTAATGATAACACACACACACACGCACACACACACACACACACACACACACAGAAAGACAGAAGGGTATGTAGCTTTATGTAATGTTTTATTTATAAATTGACACAAAATAGTGAAAAATGTCCACCCCAATTCCTCATGGTCCAAAGCCGTGTCTTCATGACTGTTTTGTCAGTCCAACATCTAAAGACATTTCCTCTAATGTGATATAAAAGAGAGGAGGGTAAGCAATCTTCATATTGATCGGCTAAAAACTGCATTTTCGGACAATTATGCATTAAAAAATCACTTGTACAATTAGTTAGCAAATGTTTCTATCAATCGATGGATCGTTGCACCTTTTACAAAGAGGACATTCGATAAGCCCATCAGCCTTGACATTACATTACACAGGGTTAAAGAATTCAAATATTGCGTGTGTTGAAAATGTTCAGCACCCGTTTTCTGTATTCACTTTTTACCTCACTCTGCTTTTTCTCGGAGGTGAGAATAACACCTCGAGTGGATGTTGGATCACATCTGATGTGCTTGTATCGTGAGAGGAGAGTGAACCCTGCAGGAGCCTCAAGACGAGTGGGAATTCAGTCTGGTTGTAAAGCCAGGAAAACAAACATTTAGCAGCACATGTCGGTTTCAGCTTTTCATTTGGCAACACAACTCCACTCACCGCGTCAAGACATTTTAAGATAGTGCCACTTATTGCTTTTTAAACTAAACCACACAATCATGAACAAAGGTCTGACAGAGAGATAGACAACTGAGGGTCTTGTGTGGGGAAGCCAGCCATCATCAGACTGCACATGACTCCGAGAGATGTGATTCACTCCCAGTTTATCTTTAGCTCTGCCAATTAATGAGACTTCACACTTTGAGAGCGACGCAAACTGACACATCTCAAGACGGGGATAATTATGCAAACTAGGAAGACAAGCCGGCAACATTAAACCTGGATTTTAAACCGTTTACTTACCTGGTTAAACTGCATTTAGTGTAATATATTCCTCACAGAACACCGCTGTATACTGATAATATATACAGATGCAATGCTTCTAGCTTACACGTGGAAGTACTTGTGGATGCAAATGAAACACATTGAGGATAGTGCGTGCTTGTTTGATCACTTACAGGTGCATTGCATACGAAACATCTGGATACAGTTGAGCTCGGGACAAGATTTTTAAGTTAGCAAATCCCGAAAATACAGCTTTAGCAACGTCTGATGACAAAGAGAGGGCTGTATCGTGATTACTGGTGTTTTTTAAGGTGGAACCAGACACATGTATGACACACACACACACACACACACACATACATACCATGTATACAATCACTTCAGGGCACATTACATTGACTTACATGCATTTCCTGGAGACTTATCCTAACCCTTAACCAACACACATGCCTAACCCTAATCCTTACCCTAACCAAGTCTTCAACCTAAAATGAATGATCCCCTTATGGGGACCTCCAATTTGTCCCAATAAGGGAGGCGAGGTCCCCACACGTGACTGGTGTAACAGATTTAGGTCCCCACAAGGATAGTAATGCTAGACCACACACACGTACGTCTGAGAGCAGAACCCATGACTCTGCTGATGAAAAGCACGAAGAATCGAAACGCTACCGGAAAATATACAAAAAAAGTCTATTATGAATCTAATGGAAGTATGTCGGGACTTCCGGGTCTCACAAAGAAGACGTTTGAAGACTTAACACTCAGGAAATAACGGCCATTTTTTACCGTTCCTCACACATTAGTCAACAATGAAAAATCGTCGTGAGTCTCCATGAAGGGATCCAAAGCCGAGTGTTGGCCAATCCTGAAGTCATTATTTCCCTGAACTTCCCTAATTTGGAAAGCTCCACTTTTCTTCCGTGATTCATTATCGGGCCCCGGCTCTCTGTTTACGCGCTCGCTCTCCCATTCAGAACTTAATCACCATTTCCTTCCAATAGGTCACAGCCACAGCAGCCAGACCAGATGACGGGATAATCCCTGAAATAAATGGCAGACCCCATCGGCCATCTGAGATTATCACACATGTTCAAATTAGATTTCATATCCCAGCAGGTGGGTTCCTCTGTGTGTGTGGTGTGTGTGTGTGTGTGTGTGTGTGTGTGTGTGTGTGTGTGTGTGTGTGTGTGTGTGTGTGTGTGTGGTGTGTGTGTGTTGTGTGTGTGTGTGTGTGTGTGTGTGTGTGTGTGTGTGTGTGTGGGTGTGTGTGGTGTGTGTGGTGTGTGTGTGTGTGTGTCCATATGTGTGGGTTGGAAAAAAAACCTAGTGTGACCTATTTCATATAGACTGTGAAAAAAAAACCCGTCTGTTGCTAGGAAAAGTCCACAGTTAGCCTCGATGCTGTTATGTTCGGGCAGTGGCTCAGCGAGTAGGGGCTTGGACTGTGAACCGTAGGGTCGCCGGTTTCAAGTCCCCGACCACATCTAAATATGTGTATATGAGTGTGGACTGCTACTTGGAGAGGTCCCAGTACACCTCCTGCACTGCCGTGGTGCCCTTGAGCAAGGCACCTGACATCCCCCTCACTCCCATTGCTTCCGCGGGCGCTGTGCAATAGCTGCCCACTGCTCCTAGACTTCCTGGTACTAGGATGGGTTAAAAGCAGAGAACACATTTCACTGTGTGTGCTTTGTGCTCTGCCTGTGAGACCATTCTGATTCTATCTATGTTACACACGCGTAGTTTTTAAAGGGCATTAGGACATCATGCAATGTAATGTAATTAAAATAACATTTTAAAAGCATTTACAGGAAAATAGAGCCCTTGTGTGAATAATAAAGTTATACTATGTTCCAATAAAACTACCGTTAACAGGGGTCTGCTATTTAAGACTATTTTAAAAGCCAAATAAACAACAACAACATAGGAATCTTGAAGTCAAAAGAAGTAACAGTAGTGTCATTTTAATACACTTTAAACATGGTAAAGGCTTACTATCTTAACATTTATTAAAAGGGAGCAACTAAAAGGTGAATAATTAGTTCATTTAGCTCCTTTAAGACGACATCAGTGACAATAGTCTTCTCTAAGAGTAATAAATGCATTGAGTACTTGATTGTTTTTCTGATAAACTGATTGATTGCTTTGTAAATTGTATTCACAATGTCCAAGAGTCCAAAGGTGACATCTTGAAATGTGTTGTTTTTGTCCCACTAAAAGCCTCACAATCCATAGACAAACACACAATGATATGCTGTATTTACACTGGAGAAGCTTGGACCAACACTTGGTTGGGGTTTTAGATATAACATGAAGCAAAATATAGGTTCAAAAACTGGACGATTACTTTCCAATCTACATTTTTAACCGTTTAGGTTGAATGAAATGTCAGAAAAGTTCCCAGGACTGTGACAGCTTCTATGAACTCAAATATATTACATTTAATTGCCATTTATGACCAAGAAACTCATCAAATCCTCCCCTTTTTAAACATGACAGGAACCAGTTAAAATATGGCATTTGTATCGTTGCAATTGCTTTGCCTTACCAACCCAGATATAATCAATTTGAATAAATATAAACACACAAAAACCGTTGGAACTACGTAAATTAAAACCTCTCTGTATGATTGATGTATCCAATATGTTTGCTAATTAACTTGTTGTCCCTTGAGTAATTAATTGATTATTGTTTCAGCAGTGTGTATGCACTTTGCCTCCAGAGGATACTTGCTGTCTTGTTAAAAGAGCTTTATCTGTGTAAGTAGAAACATTCATAGATGTATGTCTTGTTAAACACATCATAGAAGTTTTTATCTGTATTGGTAGAAATATTGATTGATTGGTTTTGCTCAAAACATGGTGGTCTAATGCATGATCTCCCCTTACCTTCCAGGCTGAAGTCCAGCAGCACATACTCGTACACAGTCTCAGTTTTTGTCTCCACTTGAGGTCTCTTCAGGGTGGAGTAGATCTTCCCGGGGCTGCTGTCCTCCGGGTTTTCCAGCTTCCTCAAGCCGCAGCCCATGGCCTCTGAGGCGGGGAGCAGCAGCAGGCTGACCGGGGTGGGAGAACCGGAGCTATATATTTTGTTCAGCCTTCAACTTTACCGGGACCCCTCCATCACATCCTCCCCGGTAATCCTTAGTGCTCACAGATAAATACAAACAGTGTAAAAGCAGAAAACAGCCGGTAACCGGAGGAAAGGAGGCGGCTGTTTGTGGGGAAAGTGTCCGGCTGATGTGGACTCAGGTCGGACGCGTGGAGAGGAGGAGCCGCTCTCTCTCTCTCTCTGGAAGAAAAGTTTCCTCCACAATCAAGCCTGCAAAGGATAATACAACTTCCGGTCTACCTTTCAAAATAAGATGCAGAATAAACAACCATAGCAGTAGGGGAGGCAGTGGCCGTGCTGAAAAAGTAGTAAATACAAGTGTCATACAAATGTTGTGAGGTAAAAAGTACTATATTTTCCTCACAATTTTGCAAATGTCTGCATAATACTTCCACTCAAAAACTGCATACCTCTTCCTTTCAAAATAAGATACTGGAATAGAAAAACAGATCAGTGATGGAGGAAGTGTTGGCAGATGCTCTACAGAAATAAAAGTACTTTATACCACTAATAGCATAATAATAATAATCATTTATATTTTTATTTTCTTTTATTCAATTTTCATTTTACGGGTTTATGTCCTCAATATTCAATTTAAAGTGGACCTATCATACTATTTTTAGGCAATAGCATAGGTCTCAGATATATAAAAAACTAGGGCTGTCAAACGATTACAAATTTTAATCAGATTAATCACAGTTTAAAATGTAATCATGATTAATCACCATTCGAACTATGTCCAAAATATGCCTTTTATTTATGTATATTGTTGTGGGAATGGAAAGATAAATGAAAGAAGGCGGATATATCAATTTAACATACAGTATCTATGTTTATTATAACATTTTTCTGCGTGTCAAAATGAAAGACAACCCACACACCTATCAATCATCAAACCGTGGGGTCTTAATTCATTACGTGTTGATTTCTATCAACGGGGGAGTACTTCAGGAAAGTCGACAGGGGGGGGGGGGGGGGGGGGGCGGCGGCGGCTAGTGGAGTACTTCATGACCACAGAGTGTGAACGTTGTGATCAGCTGTTTTAGCGCAGTTCTCCAGTGAAGGGGGGAGTCTCCCTCCGCAGCCGGTTGGCGTAGTTTTGGCACAATTCCGTTGTACAGACCGACGTTAACAGCAGCCCTGTCTGTGCACACGGAGCCCGACTCTGTCGTCCGGTGATCTAACCGCCTTCTGGAAAAGCTTCACAAGTACGTCGGTACGCAAATGCGCTTTGTGACACAAGTGATGCTACGCATTTCAGATTACGCACATAACCTGCGTACCAGTTATGTGCACCCCTGTACTACAGCAAAAGTATTCTCCGTCGGGACTTCCTGCAACAACACCACGCCTTTATCAAAGATGTTCTATTGAGAAGACGATCACTACGTGACAAAAGTTTTCAAAACCGTGGCTACTGAAATCAATCTTACAAACTGCTGTCTGTGCAATTTACTCCGCGCGTGTTGGCAGACTTTATTTTGCTTACTTTAACATCATTTTTCATGGTGAGGCTAAGCCATTTCTTGGTATGGGTGTAGCCTAGGGGTGGGCGATATGACGATATATATCGTCGTGACGATATTAGGTCTCCACGATATGCTTTTTCAGAGATATCGTCCTATCGTGATAATAAAAAAAAAAAAAAAAATAGAAAAAAAAATTCGAAAAAAAAAAAATAGCGGGAGGGGAAGAGGCTCTCCGTGCGCGGCGCAAGGGGCTATGACAACGGACGGAGAGCCTCTTCCCCTCCCGCTCCCCCAGCCTCACCTACTGATTTTAATTTCACCATATATCAAGCCCGATCGATTTCACAATGTCAGCGCACCTCTGCTTTCGTTCAGTCCGAGTTGTTTGACACGCTCCCAAAGTCCCCGCCCCCTTTCTTTGCAGCGAGCAACCATAGGGCAGGCATTTCATAAAGGGGCTCCTTATGAAAAGACGAGCAAACGGTGGAAAGACATAACTGACGCGGTGGCGTTTTATGTTTTTCCCTTCAGTTATGCTAAAGTCTTTTGTTACACTTCAAGTCTACTCTAAAGTTTACATTTTAATTGTTTGGCACTGACTTTTCCTCATTGATGTTTTATGTTTTACTTAGTTATGTTTTACCCTCCTTTTCATGTTTATTGATGTTCACTGCTCACTTGTTCATTCAGGGTTTCATTTCTGAAATAAAACCAGCTTGAAATGCTATTTTGGTCTGTTACTCCTTTTTGTTTTAGTTTCTGTTACCTTGTAGGTGCTTGTACTGTTAAGTAACTTGAAAAATAACCATAATAACCGACATGAAAAAATATCGTGATATATATCGTCTATCGTGATACTGCCTGAAAATATCGTGATAACATATTTTTCAATATCGCCCACCCCTAGTGTAGCCTACCCCAGCCATACCCTGGCGCTGCCACTGGTGGCACGTATGGGGCGGGCCATTCTGCACATGCGTTAAATGCGTTAAATATTTTAACGCAATTAATTTTTAATTCAAAACAAATTAATTACCGCCGTTAACGCGATAATTTTGACAGCACTAATAAAAACATATAAAAAACATGTGTTTTGCTCAAAATACCAAACAGATCAGCCATTCTAGCCATGCCTCATATCCCTCTATTTCACTTCCTGTTTCAAAAGTACTAATTTGGGGTATAAAGCTGTAAAAAATAATAATTTGATAACAAAAAGAAAGGAGGGGCTGAGCTCATGCGGGAGATTCTACCAGGCAGATTCTGCCATGATGAAACACCATATCATGGATTATCAAGGTTTCTCTCTGAAACAGTCTGGAGCTCAAAGGCTTTCTCTCTTGCCGGTTATACCACAAGGTGAGTTCCTTTTTACTTCCTGCTTCTTCACACACATGCTCTCCAGTACAGGTTAGCTCTGAGTGTTAGCCATGCTAATGTAAACACCGACCATATTACGTCCAAACAGTCGGGCATTGTTTCTGATAGCAACGTTTCTGATAGTGCCGTGGGTGTAAAGCCAGCCTACATTTCCGATATTGTGTCATTTCGGACGCAAATCTGGATCAGCTCCGTTGTTCCCCCCCATTTTTAGAGCTTTGGGTACGGAGGAAAAGAGAGAGGGTTTTATTTTCTGACGCTGCGTGAGTTCCCTGACACACCGGGGACACATGTTGATGTATAAAAGACATCAAAAAGGGCATTTGCATGATAGGTCCCCTTTAAATATTGCTATATTTTAATGTCATATTCATTTTCTTAACCCTTGTGTTGTGTTCGAAAGCTGTTACCATTCATGGTGTTCGCGGGGCAATTTTGACCCATGATTTATCTCAGTCCAAAACACACACAAAAAATGACTATCATCCAATATTGTTTTAACTATATCATAACTAACTTATTCTGCATTCATAACCGTACAATCTTGTTGTTATTTTATTGTATGGCCCCAGCCAGGGCCGGCCTGTAGCACTGGCGTTATAGATGTTCGCCTAGGGTGCCAGATCTGGGGGGGCGCTGCGCTGGTAGCTCTGGGAGGGAAAAAAGCATTTTTGCCCGTTGGTGCTCATCCTAATTTTCCGCCAGCTAAAATCTCGCCTAGGGCAGCAAATTGTCTAGACCTTGGCCCCACCACATATTGCACACGTGCATGTGTGTGTTCAGGTTCAAGTGTTAGGTCGAGTTCCCGTGGGGGGAGGGGGCAGAGGGAGGAGAGACCAGGTGCATGTTGCGAACAATTATTGTTACAGTGGATGAAGGGGGGAGGGGAGGGGTGTCTAAAGTCAAAGATGAATCTTGATTGGGCCAAATTTGACCTCGAGTCACCCACACAATTCCCAGACCCCAACACCAAATTATACACTTTTTTTCGAGAGACCTTCAGACTTGGCTAAAATTGTCAAAATCAGGTTTGTAGTGCTTAGCTGCTGTGGAGGATATCAGGAAGCCTTGTTCCGATACAAAAAACTAGAGCGTAGTTATTAAATCATTTTAACTTGAAACGGGTCACGGGAGACCCGAACACAACATTATGGTCCTTTTCTTACATTTGATCTGCTTTAACTTTGTTTATGTACGCACCAAATACACCAAAGCAAATTCCTCGTATGTGTTAACCTACCTGGCAACAAACCTGTTTCTGATTCTGATAGGCCTACATTCTCTGGCAATTTTGTAAATATCTGGAGAATATTACAAAATATACAAAGCCTACTGTAGATATTTTTCACAGTATTCATATTCCTCCTATTCTTTTTTCAAATGTCTGTTTAATTTGTATGCATCTTCATATCGCTTTTCAAGGTTTTTCTTCCTTTTTAAACATCGGCTCTTATATTTTTCCTTTGAATTTAACTTACTGTATTAGAGTATGTGCCATTATACATCCTTGTGAAAATCTACTTGGCAAAATTAACAGAAATCTGATTATGATAAGTAAAAAGCTAGTATTCAAATGTTACTTACATTTACAAATGTATTGAGTAAAATGGATTTCAAAAATGTTAATTATTTGTCTTTTTCATTTTGCACAGCAGTCACAGAATAGTATGTTTCCGTCGGTGCTGCTGTCGGCCAGTCTGCCCTCTTCTCCTCCCTGACCTTTATTACGAAAGAGTAATTTAATCAGAGACATTTATCTGTAAGGATTTACTTTCTTCACGTGTGTAACTTAAGACTCTGACTGCTGCTTAATTTCGTATATGA